>JANAVB010003999.1:2831950-2937661 GCA_029216955.1 Iris pallida | reverse complement strand
GATTCAGGCGCTACTCATTCAGTCATCTCTGCACAATATGCTACACGGATTGGATTAGAGTTTGAGGCATTGCCGGAGAGGATGGATATACTCATCGGCAATGGGCTCGTAGAAGTTAGCAGGGTGCGCTTTCATGTCCGGTAGAGGTGTGTGGGCATTTTTGTCTGCATCATTGATTGAATTCCCTATGGGAAATTTTGATGTTGTTCTTGGCATGGACTGGTTGAGAGACAGTCATGCGACAATTGATTGTAGAGGAGGTAGGGTCATATTCAGCATTCCTGGGATGGAGCAGTTCATCTTTACTCGAACTTTGAAGGATCAGGCCGGAGGCGTCATCTCAGCAGCAGTGTCAGAGCCAGGACAGATTCCGAGAGTGGTCGAAGATTTTTTCGACGTCTTCCCTGATGAGCTCCCAGGGATACCCCCAGTCAGAGAGGTAGAATTTAGCATTGAGTTGAACCCTGGATCGAGGCCTATTGCAGACAGAGTTTACAGAATGTCGCCGTCAGAACAGGATAAGTTGTATCAACATGAGGAAGAGTTAAAGTCTATGGGATTCATCCGAGACAGTAAATCGCCCTGGGCCGCGCCAGTGATTCTAGTTCCCAAGAAGGATGGGTCGACGAGGATGTGCATCGACTACCGCAAGCTGAATGCAAGTAACAGTGAAGAATAAGTACCCGCTACCAAGGATTGATGACCTGTTTGACCAGTTGAGCAAGGCCAGCATCTTTTCCAAGATCGATCTTCGGTCGGGGATACTATCAAGTAAGAGTCCGGGAGCAAGACATACCGAAGACAGCATTCAGATCTAGATACGGGCATTATGAGTTTTTAGTGATGCCCTTTGGACTAACCAACGCCCCCGCAGTATTCATGGATTTAATGAACCGCATCTTTCTGCCGTACTTGGATAAATTTGTGGTGGTGTTCATAGATGACATTCTTGTCTATTCCAGCAGTGAAGAGGAGCATGAGAAACATCTTAGGACTGTCTTGCAGACATTGAGGGAGCATCAACTTTATGCGAAGCTCGACAAGTGTGAATTCTGGTTAGATCACATTTCGTTCCTGGGGCATGTAATCTCTGGGGCAGGAGTGTCAGTGGATCCAAAGAAGATTGAGGCCGTAGAGCATTGGCCAGTCCGGAGAACGGTTGCATAAGTGCAAAGTTTTTAGGATTAGCTGGTTACTACAGAAGGTTCGTGGCGGACTTTGCCAAGATCTCTGCGCCCTTAACGCGTTTGACGCACAAGGACGTAGAGTTTGTTTGGTCAGCTAGCTGTCAGGCATCATTTGAAGAATTGAAGAAGAGATTGATCTCAGTCCCGATCTTGACGCTTCCAGTAGGAGCGGGAGGCTTTACAGTATATTGTGACGCATCAGGGAAGGGTCTTGGATGTGTATTGATGCAGCACGGAAAGGTGATAGCATATGCGTCTCGGCAGCTTCGAGACCATGAGAAGAATTACCCGACTCACGATTTGGAGTTAGCAGCTGTGGTGTTTTCACTCAAGTTGTGGAGGCATTATTTATACGGGGATCGGGTAGAGATCTATACTGATCATAAGAGTTTGAAATACGTATTCACGCAGTGAGATTTGAACATGAGGCAAAGGAGATGGTTAGAACTGCTGAAGGATTTTGATTTAGATCTTCAGTATCATCCAGGCAAGGCGAATATAGTTGCAGATGCACTGAGTAGGAGAGACAGTACCTTTATCTTGACCTCGCAGAAGCATATTTTAGAAGACCTTCAGAGTATGGGAATCGAAGTAGTTTTGCCAAGGGATATAGAAAGAATGACCAGTATGCAGTTCATCAACCTTAGTAGAGAGGATAAGGACAGCACAAGCAGGAGATCCACAGATTCAGAAGTTGCGGTCGGAGTGTGAATCAGGCCGTAGGAAGGAGTTAGTGATTCATGAAGATGGTACGCTCAGGTTTGGAAACAGACTCTGTGTACCGAGTGGAGACCTTCGGCAAGAAGTTATGTCCGAAGCTCATAGTTCTATTTACTCCATTCATCCAGGAGGAACGAAGATGTATCGAGATATCAGGCAGTACTTTTGGTGGAATGGCATAAAAAGAGAGATAGCGAGATTTGTATCCAAGTGTCTGGTATGTCAGCAGGTGAAAGCCGAGCAGCAGAGACCAGCAGGGTTGCTACAGCCGCTTCCTATCCCAGAATGGAAATGGGAGCACATCACGATGGATTTTATGACCGGTTTACCTAGATCCCTGACTGGTAAGAATACAGTCTAGATAATAGTAGATCGACTCACGAAGGTCGCTCATTTCCTTCCCTTTCGAGTTGGACAGACTACTGAGCAGTTAGCAGAAATATACATGAAGCAGATAGTAAGGCAGCACGGTATTCCAGTTAGTATAGTATCAGATCGGGATACGCGGTTTACTTTATTTTTGGCGGAGCTTACACCAAAGTTTGGGAACCAAGTTAAGATTCAGTACTGCTTATCATCCACAAACCGACGGACAATCAGAAAGAACCATTCAGACGTTAGAAGATATGCTACGGCGTGTACCTTAGATTTTGGCGGATCTTGGGAGGATCACCTTCATCTAGTGGAGTTCTCCTATAACAACAGCTATCAGGCTAGCATTCAGATAGCCCGTTCGAAGCATTGTACGGAAGGAAGTGCAGGTCCCCTTTGGCATGGGATGACGTCGAAGAACGGAAGTTGTTGGGGCCAGAGATGATCACGCAGACTGTGGAGATAGTAAGTTGGTCAGAGAGCGCCTTCGAGTTGCACAGGACCGACATCGTCATTGGGCAGATCAGCATCGTAGGCCTTTAGAGTTTAGAGTTGGCGACCAAGTGTTTCTGCGGATTTTGCCTACTCGGGATATCATCAGATTTAGAACCCGAGGAAAGCTTAGTCCAAGATACGTTGGTCCTTTTAAGATTCTCGCTCGGGTAGGCGATGTGGCTTATCGACTTGCCCTTCCGCCTTCGTTAACTGGCATATATGATGTGTTTCATGTGTCCCAATTACGTGGGTATGTCCCGGATCCGAGTCATGTCCTCGATCATTCTGAGTTAGTCGTTGATACCGACCTAACTTACGAGGAAAACCCGTGTCTATTTTGGACCGGCGAGAGAAGGTACTCAAGAATCGGACGATAAGCCTTGTCTGTGTTTCTTGGAACCATCACTCTTCGGAGAGTCAACCTGGGAGCGCGCGAGGACGAGATCAGATCTCGGTATCCGTATTTGTTTGACTAATAAGGTATATTTTTACGCCTTATTGACACGATTCTATGCTTATCTGCACCTGCTTGTTTTGTACTTTGTGATGTATGATAATAACTGCTATGATAGTTAACTTGTATATGATTGTGCCTTGCTTGCCCTGATTTCACTATCCTGTCTTGGCTGGAATTCCGAGGACGAAATTTTTCTAAGAATGGTAGAGATGTCACTCCCCGATCCTGGAATACGTATTTTAATACGTAAACCGATAAATTGTATTTATCTTGTATTTATACGATATTTATTATGCTGTATTTCTTCAAGTATTTCTCAAAAATATTCGACAAAATATTATTTCATAATTTATTTTCTGTATTTGGGCCTACAGTTTTGGCTCATTTGGGTAACCTATTCTTGGTTCACCAATGGTTCATCATGAACCCTTTGGTTCATCATGAACCCATGGGTTCAAGATTCTATATAATAACTCATCTCATTCTCTCTCCTCTCATTTATTTCTCTCATTTATTTTCCTCCACCAACCAAGGCAAGTGCCAACTTGCTCAAGAGATGGATCAATAAATTTTTGTTAATGTTTTCTTACAAAATTATTTGTCAAAAATGTTCTTCTCCTCATTCTATACTAGTTTAGAACTTGAAATTTTCCATTTTGAAGCTTTAATTTTTGTAGATCTAAGTTTTAACCATTTTCGAATTTTCTTGGTTTTGATCTAGCAAAATTCATTATTTTCAAGTTTTGAGTGTTCCATGTTGTAGAGAATTTTGTTCTACCCCATTTTGCCCTATAGAAGTCCCAATTTGGGCTTAGGATGAGGATTTTATGGTCCTTAGAAGTTCTAGGGCTCATGGTGTTCTTGTTCTCAGCCAAGAGGAAGAAGATGACCCTGTAGCAGTTGGCGCGCGCAGCCCCTGGCCTAGCACTTTTTAGCGATGGGCGCAGCTCTCTCGTGGCCCAGCGCCTTTTGGCGCTAGGCGCTTGAACCCTGCGCGCTTGGACCCTGCGCGCTTGAACCCTGCGCGCTTGGACCCTGCGCGCTTGGACCCTGCGCGCTTGGACCCTGCGCGCTTGAACCCTGCGCGCTTGGATCCTGTGCGCTTGAGCCCTGCGCGCTTGGACCCTGCACGCTTGAACCCTGCGCGCTTGAACCCTGTGCGCTTGGACCCTGCGCGCTTGGACCCTGCGCGCTTGAACCCTGCGCTTTTGAACCCTGCGCGCTTGGACCCAGCACGCCCTGACCCAGCGCGCTTGACCCTGCGCGCCCTGACCCATGCGCGCTCAGACCCCTGCGCACTCTGACCTGGACTCCCCTATATTTTATATTAATTTTATTTTATATTGCTTATATATATAAATGTTTGTGTATGCTATATATCCTTACGCCTTTTGTCCTGAGCATGATATGAGCACTAATGTGACCCCGGTGAACAAAGTGTTCCTACCTGATACATGTACCTGAATGTCCCAGTTCTGGTTCATGCTCGACAAATGACTCGTAACTCCACGTGGCGTATTTGCAATGATGCATTACACTAAGGAAGGTAGAACATGTTGACATACTGATTGACATGGATCCTCTTTGGGGTACTCGTACTAAAGTACGACTTTAGGAGGATAATCATGCAGGCCACAGCATGAAAGTCCCAGATTTCACCTAGGGTTAAATTAGGCAACTAAATATACTAGATGCATGGGGAGGGCAAAATCCCGAGATCGTGTTACACCAGCCGCCTTGAGATACTGTCTTGACGCGCCGGCTGGTCTCCACGGATACTGTGTCATCTGCAACGAGTGGATGACTGTATCCGATTAATTCCTGCTACATATTATATGTTTTAGCAAGGTGGCCTTACGAGGGACCTGTGCTCAATCATACCTGTCTACGCGAACCCCTGGGTTGGCTAGCCTTGCTGGAAATATACGATCTGAGGATTTCTACATAACATGATGCGAGGATAACCTCGTCCCACTAGAAACTCGTAGATCTGATTGGCCGTGAAAACAACTTGCCTGTATCCTATTACCTTCCGTGAATAACTGAGGAAAGCGGACTGTCATGGTACGTGATCCAACCCATGTTCTTGTTTGATTGTTGGGTTGGTTATCGTACTATGATGGACTGTGGACCGAAGTTATGAACGGAAGACTTATTCTGATTGTGGAGTGCTACTTCTGTGAATGACTGAGGAACATGGTCTATCAAGGTACATGATCCAACCCATGTTCTTGTTTGATTGTTGGGTTGGTTATTGTGCTGCGATAGGCTATCGATCGAAGTCACGATCAGGAGATTTTATTGTTTATACCCTTTAACTTATGCGAAAGTTATAGACTACGACGCGTCCCGACTCCATGCGGCACCTTTTGTCCTTGTTTGGTTGTAAGGGTGCCATATGGGTTCGAGGATGTGGCGTTACCCTATAATGGTAGCATAAGTATTACTATTATCAATCATTCTATTAACTGGGTTTTTAGTCTTAACTCTTGTGCCCCTTTGGCGGTACTTGCTATTCGGGGCTGACCCCGCTGGTTTTGTTTGGCCAGATCCCGTAGCAGAGCCTGAGGACACGATCTTCCTCCCTGACATCCATGGTGCATACTAGGAGCATGGCAGTTCGGGGACTCGAGTGGGTTTCTTCTCCACCACTCCTGCTTATACTTTTGCGGCGTTTAGCCACCGGTACCTGTTAGCCGGATTACTTGAGATTTTGTGTCAGTACATAATTGTAATTAAACAGACTGCAGCTGTGTATAATTTTGTACTCCTGACTCTCCGAGATAGCTAAATTATGAAGCTAGTCTCTCATGATCATTTTGATACAGCGTCAGGGACGCCTTACTGCTTTATCTTTAATGTTCATCTATTTGCTGATGTGATTTGATTGATTGAGACATAGAACTCTGAGGGACCATAGGAGACTTGATTGTAGCATGTACCCCCTAGTCTCTCGACAGCCACGATCGCCGTATGACGTTACGTACCTCATATGGTGTAGCTGGCCTAGTCCGTCTCCGTTTTCGGTACTGGGGCGTGACACAAGTTCACCGAAACTACCCCACCTGTGCGAGGAGTCGCCTCGACCGAGCGAGCCTTCGAGTAGCCGTTGCAAGGCTAAGTTCCAACGCCGTCGGCGTTTCGATTTCTTCGATTGACTTTGTGGGACGGGACACTACAGCAGGCGACGAAGGAGGCCAAGCGACGCAGAGGCTAGGCGACGAAGTAGGTCACACGCGCGAGACCAGGCGACGCGGAGGCCAGGTGAGGTCTCGCTGGCCGCCGTAGTCGATGGTGACGACGACGGAAGTCGGGCTTTGACAAAAATACTTTTTTTAATTTATAATTAGTTAACATTTATTTACTATTAATCTCTCCAAATCCACCCACATCCATCCAAGGATCATGGATGTGGAAAGTTGAAATTGTAGGGGAACAAGGAGGGGACAGGAATTGGAAGTACAGTAAATTGATTTCCAAATTCACTTTTCCATCGGTTTACCAAACAATGGATTATATGGATTTTGGTATAAATCTTGTGGAAAACGGAATCCATGGCTCACTTCCCTCTTACCAAATAGGTCCTTAGTTGCGAGCTTGTGACTTGCACGCAGACGATCTTCTCACTGTAGTCATGTTAGGTTTTGATTGTTGTTTTCCATCTATCATGGCGTTCTTGACTTCTCGGATATTCATTTATGCCATTTCTATCTTAAGAATCGATGCAACCATATTTACGTACAAACAATTATATATACTTTAAACATACTCAAAATAACTGTGTTCGTAATGCATATAGCAAACTTGTTAATCTAATAGCAAGAAACAACAAGAAGATGAGAGAGCTAGCAAGAGAGTGCAAGAGCCAATTGTACTTCAAAAGTATTCAGTTTTATTGATGGAATAGTGTGCTTTAAATAGGTACAAAAACTTTATCTAATAAAGCAAGAAAAAGGGAAAGAGCTAACAGCTCACTCCATAATGCAAGTATTGACTTTCCTACAAATGCTCTTAACCTCTCAAAGCCCAACGTATATTAGATTTGAGTCATTCTTAGTTGAATTATTCTCCAACACTCCCCCTTGATTCAAAATCTATAACACCAAGAAGATCTCTGAATTTGACGAACTTTTCATAGGATAATGCTTTAGTGAAGCCATCGACGATTTGATCATTTGTCGAGCAGTACTTCAGCTCAACGACTTATTTTGTAACAACTTCGCGTATGAAATAGTGACGAAGCTCAATGTGTTTTGTCCTGCCATAGAAGGACAGATTCTTTGCCATACAGATTATTGCCTTGTTGTCGCAATAGACAGGAGTTGGAGATGTCTGACTCTCGAACAGATCTTCCATGATTCTTCTCATCCATGTAGCTTGGCAGACGGTTAAAGTAGTAGCAACGTATTCAGCTTCAGAAGAAGATAGTGCGACGCTTTTTTGCTTCTTTGAAATCCATGAGACCGCACCCGAACCAAGGTTGAAGATGAATTCACTTGTACTCTTCCGGTTTGTAGGGAACCTGCCCAATCACTGTCAGTAAAACCAATTAATTTAAAAATAGAGGAAGGATAATACCAAATCCCATAGTTCTTGGTTGCGTGAATGTAGCGGAGAATACGTTTTGCTGCTCCAAGATGATGTTTAGAAGGTTTGTGCATGAACCTCGATATTAAACTTACTGCAAAAACAATATCAGGACGGGAATGAGTTAAGAACATTAATCCTCCAACAAGCATTCTAAAATATTTTTATCAACTTTTTCTGTTCCATCTTCTAAAACCAACTTCTCATTTGAATTCATTGGAGTAGAACACCCTTTACAATTTTTCATTTGAAATTTATTAAGCAAATTAAAGCATACCTCTATTGAGAGAAAAAAATACCACTTGTTGTTTGTTGGACCTGAAAACCAAAAAAATATTACAATAATCCTAGATATGACATTTCAAACTCATTCATCATAATTGTTCTAAATTCCTCAATAAGAGATGAGGAAGAAACCCGTGTATATTATGTCATCCACATAAACACAAGCAATGAGTATTTTATCATTACCTTTAATCTGCATAACTGTATTATTTTCCAGCCCAACTTGTGTCTTGACAGATTCATTTAAATCACAAAAAGCTTTTTGTCCCATGTCATGTGGTTACTACATCCACTATCTAAAAACCAAACATTACTTCTATCTTTTTCAGAATCAGAACAAGTCATAAAAAGATTACTATCTTCTTTACCTTCATCACCTCTCTCTCTGCGTAATTCGCTTGCTGCTTAGCATTGGCAAAGCAGTATGCCTCAGTGTGCCCAAATCTTTTACAAAAATAACATTGTTTTTCTTTGTAGTTTTGATGTTGATTACCTCTATCATTGTGGCCGCCTTGATTATCTATCATTGTGGCCGCCTCTTTGATTGTTCCAGCCAGATCTTCATTGATTGTCTCTACCTTTGCCATGTCCATGATAGACACCTCTTCTAAATCCTCTACCTCGATGTGTTCTTGTATTTTCTACTCTTGTCTGAAATGCACTTTCAATGTTCTTTTCTGTCGTCCTGTTTAGTCTTTGTTCATGAGCTAGAAGAGAACTTGTTAGTGCACTAAAAGAATATGTAGATAAATCTTTGGATTCCTCTATTGCAGCTACTACATGGTCAAATTTAGGAACAAGGTTCCTTAAAACTTTTCCTACCACCTTTTTATCGTCAAACTCTTCACCAAAAGTTCTTAACTGATTGACATTATTAGCAGCTTTGGTACAATAGTTATCAATTGTGTCAGCATCCTTCATACAAAGATTTTCAAAATCACTTCTAAGAGTTTGTAAGTACTTGACGGATTTTGCCTTGCCATCACCTTCATTTTGCTGCTTCAAAATTTTTCATGCATCGGTTGACTTCTCAGCATTAGCAATTCTTGGAAAGATGGAGTCATTCACCGCTTGTTGCAATATGAGTAGCGCCTTCGCATCTTTTTTCCCGAAGATCCCTCATTTTTGCTGTCCTATCCGTCTCTGCATAGCCATTCTCAACAAGCTCCCAAAGATCTTGTGAAATGAAAAGTGTTCTCATTTTGATTCTCTAAAAACTATAATTTTCACCACTAAACATAGGAATCAAAGTTTGTGAGAGATTAAGGCCAATTTTCAATATTTATTAATTTTTTTACGTAAAAGATAAATCAAAACCAACAACAAAAATTAACAAAAAATAAATGTACCTTTTCTCCACCAAAAATAACAATAACAACTTACTAGCACTCTTACTTCAAAACTTCAAATGCAACGGTAGCAATCTTCTACGATGAAAATTTGCTCCCAGCTTCAACACGAACCCAAGCTCTCATACGACAATGTTAATCTAATAGCAAGAAACAACAAGAAGATGAGAGAGCTAGCAAGAGAGTGCAAGAGCCAATTGTACTTCAAAAGTATTCAATACTTTTATTGATGGAATAATGTGCTTTAAATAGGTACAAAAAGTTTAACTAATAAAGCAAGAAAAAAGGAAAAGAGCTAACAGCTCACTCCATAATGCAAGCATTGACTTTCCTACGAATGCTCTTAACCTCTCAAAGCCTAACAAACCAAACTAGTACATGTTCCTACGAATCATTCTTAGTTGAATTATTCTCCAACAAAACTAGTACATGTTTTATTTGTAAACAGTAGGTAATTGTGGAACAATGACATGACACTAAACATTTATATTGCTAGATATTAAGACTTGTTTTGGCAAAGCACACCCACTCCTTTGATCATTATGTATGTATGTAGCCATACTGACACTAGCTTCAAACCAAGGATGCAAGCAAACGGAACTACTGATCAACCGGCACTGACTCGTGTCTACTTGCAACTAGGTACAGCTCCGACTTCCTGGACACAGTCGCCGAGAAGCGCTCGCCCATGTCCAACTCTTCCGCCTTCATCCCCTCGGGAAGTCTCCAGTCGAAGTGGCAGAGGAGACGCGCCAGCGCGTGCTCCACCGTCGCCACGCCGAACGCTACGCCGGCGCAGGCCCTCCTGCCGCCGCCGAACGGCAAGAAGCCGCAGTCGGCCCCTCGAAAGTCGACCGGGCTCCCGTCGAACCTCTCCGGCTTGAATCGGTCCGCGTCCTCCCAGAGCTCGGGGTCCGTCCCCAGCGCCCACACGTTGACGAGGATCCTCCTCCCTTTGGGGATGGTGTAGCCCCGGACTTGGCAGGTCTCCGTGCACTCTCTGGGGAGCAAGGGGCCCGGCGGGTGGAGCCGCAAGGTCTCCTTGATGACGAGCTTCAGGTACTTCAGCTCGGCCACGTCGCTCTGCTCCAGCCTGGTCTTCCCGCCCATCGCTTGTCGGACCTCCTTCTGCGCCTTCTGCATCGCTTCCGGATTCCTTATCAGCTCCGCCATGGCCCATTCCATGGTTGTAGACGAGGTGTCGGTTCCTGCTCCGAACAAGTCCTGCGTGTACCAAATCGTTGCATTGTTTTGTAAAAGGAATTATACTCAATAGTTGAGGACTTTGTTTTCTGTAAAGCTGTGTTTGATTTGGCTTTTTTTTTTCCATAGAAATATTTCCATCACAAATTTTTCGCCGCCAATTGAAGTGTTTGATAGTTTATATTTTTCATGGAATTATTTTTCAAAAAATTATCATTTTTCATATTTGTTTCTAAGATGGTGGAAAGTAAAACTTGTCCAACCCATACGAAAATATGATTTTCCATGAAAATAAATATTTTTCGTGGAGAATAATGACAATCAAATACCCAAATTAACTTCTCCATGAAATATTTTTCTAGAAAAATAATTCCATGGAATTAATTTTCTTTTCGACATATTTTTCACATTGCAATCAAACACACCCTAAATTTTTTTCGTGTTGAAACTTAGGAAGCTTAGGGTTATGGGTGTTCAGTAATGTTTTAAAAATCGGACCCATGATTGAACCAGATTTTTTTTTGTATGGGTCGGATCGGGGTTCAACCGGATTTAAATAGACTTGGTTTGGTTTGGTCAAATAGATAATATTCACATCTATTTATTGATTTAGTTTGGTTTGGTTCTTATCATATTTTGTTTGGTTTAATTTTACAACTATAAGGTCTCTCAAAACCAAACCAAGAATCAAATGGTTCAAATCTCACACGAAATATTTTTTATTTAAAAAATAAATAAAATTGGCCGGTTTAATTGTGAACCGATTTTGTCAGTTCACTGGTTAAATCTGGTTCTGGAAAAAAATCGAATGCTCTTTAAAAAAATCTCGGTTCACGTCAAATCGGACCAATTTTTTTGGCAAACCTATCGGACCGGTACCCCGTTGGACCGCCGGTCCGGTCCGTTTCTGACAACGGTGGTGTTCGACTGCATGAGTACGAGATATACCAACTTAATGCGTTTGTTTTCTGCACCTTAATTAAGTGTTCGTCACTTACATTATATTGATGCATTTATATGCAGTAAATTGTAAGCATAAATCTTGAACTTACAAATTATTATTTATTTTGTAAGTGCAAAAAAAAAAAAAAGACAATTGTTGCTTCTGTAATGCTTTTATAAGTGGTAAATTGTAAGCTTAAATCTTGAGCTTACAAATTATTGATTTTATAAGTTCAAAAAAAGATAATTGTAGCTTTCAATAAATGTAAATATTACAATATGTCCAAACAACCTAATCATCCGCAAGTGGAAAACTATTCGTCAAAATAACTTTTTTATTCAGCATTTTTTGTTACAACGAGCCACATGTTAGTTCAACCCTAAGGCCATGTTTGGTTTGTGAAATTAGAGCATTAGAAAAGAAAGTTATTTCTTTTCTGTGTTTGGATGCCAAGGAAAGTGAACAAATTTTTTTTATTCTAAGTAAAATCGGAAAGAAAATGGTTCCCACTCACTCCATGGATTTACTTTTTCACCCTCAACTATTCACTTTTTCTTTCAATTTCTTGAACCATTCAAAACATAAAGAAAAATTAATGAAAATTATAATTTCCCAAAGAAAATAAAAGAGCAAAGGATTGAATTCATTTCCGTGAACTAAATGAAATCATTATAAAAATCTTCGAAAAACTGGATTAATTTTTGCTCATAAAGTTAGAAAATTAGAATATTAGGATTTTAGGTTTGTCAAGATTGAAGTTTTGCTCAGTGTCACCGTGTTGATAAAAATGTTTGACGGTGAACTTATCTATATATATTTCCATTTAAATACTAGTATGTTTGTACATAAAATAATGTCATAGTGTTTTAGGATAAAGTAGTCAATTCATTCATTTATAATGCATTTTAAAGTGAAAAAAACAACATCATTTTAAGGTGTTAAAAACAATAAACAACAATACTTTAAAATACACAATATAGTTATGAAAAACAAAAAATATTTGCATTTTAAAATGCTAACACTATTTAGTGCTTATTATTTTATATATAGCATGATATAGTTATGAAAAAACCAAACAATTCCTTATTTGTGCGTTCTCTCTTTGTATCATCAGGGTTTTCCGTCCATATAATTAACAGACTTTTGTATAAAGGGTGGATACAACCAGGTGAAGAACGAGTATATTAATTGTTGAATGCTAATTTGAAGACTTATTGTTTATTGAACAATTCAAGTATGTCTTTTTACAAGACATTATACTAGATACTAAAAGGAAGATGTGCGCAAGTTTGGCTTCTACTTTTTTTAATAAATATAATCAAGTATTTTTTTTTTTAGATAATCCGATAGAAATTTAACCTATCTAGCTAACAATGCTAAACATCTGGCCATTTTAATTTTGTTAATTATTAGTGTCTCTTCTTCTAATTGGACTTGGATTAGAACGTATACATCACAAACTTAAGCTATTCGAATGAGAATGAAATACAGGTTGTCTCTAAGCAATTATTATTAATATTTGACGAAATCTAAAGTCCAAAATATATGTAGTCCTCTACGGCCGATCTTAAGGTCCATTTAATAATAAATTAATAAACTATTCAAGTATCAAGATGAACAATAAAAAAAAGTCTAAATTTCAAGTTGATATCGTCAAATATTTCACTTTTTTAATTTGATACCAAAAACTTTCATATTCATCAACTTGACACCCTAAAAAAATAACCAAACTATTCCTTCCCAATCCAACCTCCACCCGGTTGCACCACCCAGCAGCCGCCCCCACCCCCACCCCTGCCCATCGCACTCGCCACCTACCGCGCAGCCACCCGTCCCCACCACACAGCCGTCCATCCCCCCCCCTCTCCCCTCCCCTCTCACCCCCACCCCTTCCACTCTCCGCCGCACGCTGCCGCAGAAGGGGGGGGGGGGGGGGGGGGGAGGGGTTCTATTTTTTAGGGTATCAAGTTGATGCATATCAAAATTTATGACATTAAGTTGAAAAATGAAAATAGTTAAGGGTATCAAGTTTAAAATTTAGCCCAAAAACCTCAATGCTTAAAATCTTTGAATTTGGAGAAGTCAATTACACTTTTTTTTTTCCGCTCAATCCCATAATGAATTAATACGTACAATCATCATATTAATATTGATCATATTCTCATTTCTTTTTTTTTTTCATGTCCTTTATCAAAGTTTTTAATCCATTCCTTAGCATGAAAGCTTATGTAATTTTAGCATTAAAATAAGAAGATTATTTCTATAAAAGTACCAAGTTTATTATCTAATTAGATTTTAAATACTGATTTTTTTCGTTTTAGACTTTGGATTCTCGAATTTTTTAGTTAGTAACAAAATTGGACTTGTGTGACGAATGAGCATTTTAATGATAAATGTTCGTCACTAAAATGTGTTACTAAAAATTTAAATACCTAACTGATCACTAAGAAATATATAGCTCACCGCGATCACAGCTTTTATGTTATTTCTTGTGAGAGGAATGTCCAGTTCGCCGCTGTCCTTGAGCCTCAGCAACAAATCTAGTATGTCCTCTTCCCTGTCGTTCTTCTCCTTCTTCGACGCCAGAGCCTTCTCGTGCTCCTCGACGACTTCGTCGAGAATTCCATCCAACGATCTATGCAACCTCTCGAGACTCGACCTAGTCCCAGTAACAACGTCCAGGAACCTCAACGACGGGAACATGTCGGACACGGTGGTGCCCGTCACCAATTGATCGCTTCCTTCATGGTCGCGAAGAACCTCCTGGTGCCCGCACTTCTTCCCCAGCACCGCCCGGAAGACGATGCCGTTGCTGAGCGCCATGAGCCTGCGGCTGACGTTGACGGGCTCGCCGCCGCTCGCCGATATCTCGTCTACGAGGATCGATATCTCCTCCTCCCTCAGCGCGCCGAAGGATCTCACGCGCCTGGCGGTCAGGAGCTCCATCACGCAGATCTTCCTCAGCTGCCGCCAGTAGCCCCGTAGGGGCTGAAGAGGATGTTGGTGTACCCGTAGGTCTGCAGGTCGAGGGCGGCCAGCTTGGGCCGGGACGAGAAGCGGAGGTCGTGCGTCCTGAACACCTCCGCCGCGGCGCGCGAGGAGACGACCACGTAGTCCACCTGCCCGAGCCGCACGAGCATCAGGTCGGGACCGTACCGCCGGGCTAGGTCCCGGAGGCGGCGGTGGGGGAGCTCGGGGCCGACGAGGTGGTGTATGCTTCCTATTATCGGGAGCATGGACGGGCTCGGGAGCCGGCGGGGCGTCGACGACGTCGACTTGGGGCCTCTCCTGGTGAGGACTGTCAGGGATGTGATGAAGATGCTGATGAGGAAGCAGAGGAATGGAAGCGGGAGTTGGTCCATGGAGTACACCATTGTGCTTTGGTGTTCTTCTGTGAGGAATTGATGTTGTGCATGTGTGTATATAATATAGATGTCCGGGTGCAATTCGGGGGCAAAACTCGAGCCCGATAAAATAAACCCGTTAATGAGTTGGATTTGGGAAGAAGATACTCAGGTTCGGATTAGAGTTCGGTTTAGTGTTTGGTTTAAAATATTTGAAACCCGATCAAAAATCGGATTGGACTCGGATCAATGTCTTAGGTTATCCAAATGAACGCTGATGCTAGCTAGGTTATCCGCCCTGGCTGAGCCCGCATGACAGGCGGCCATTGGCTCCTTCGCTTGGGTGGGCCCAGGTTAGCAGGGGAGCTAATGGTTGCCCGCCAGGCAGGCGCGAGCCAGCCTCGCGGGCGGGCTAAAAAGCTTTTCCATATCCAAATAATCCAGAATCCAACATATATATATATATATATATATATATATATATATATATGAGAGGATCAAGATCCCCACACTTTTTGCATCCCCATGCATCCCCCCTATTTGCACCGTTGGATGGTGCTTTAAGTCATCTAATCTTAACCGTGATTTACTAATGGTTAAGATTAGATGACTTAAAGCACATCCAACGGATGTAAACATGGGGATGCATGGGGATACAAAAATTGTGGGATGCCTATCCTTCCTATATATATATATATATATATATATATATATATATATATGCGCGGATCAAAAGATCTGCCTGCGGAGTCCCGCCAAGACCCACCCCCTGCACCATCGAATCAGGGTCCCGTGCGGTGCCCACATGCGTGCTTGCTCGATTCAACTATCGAGGGCGATGGGACACCCGATCTGTATATATGTGCAGATACCTCTAGCCTAGTGGTTAAGAGAGATGCATGCGGCTCGAGTGGCCAGGAGTTTAAATCCCAGTGGGAGCGATTCCAGAAATAATTTACTTGGTTCATATATATATATATATATATATATATATATAATATATATATATATATAATAATCTATATATATATATATATATATATATATATATCAACGGTTAAGGTTTTAACAAGATCTAACGATTGTGGTCATGGAAGTTTGGGGATGCAAAAATACGGGATGTTGATCACTCCTCGTGTGAAAAAATCTAAAATACAAACAACAACTTTAATGTATAAATACAAACTACACAAAGTATAGTAAATTGTGCAAGTTGTCTACTACAGGTTGACTTTACCTGTTCACCGTTGCTTGCATAAAATAAACTAGCCCCCCCAAAAAAAACCTTACCGTTTTTTTTCCGCCAACATAGTCGGCGAAATTTAAACATCCATGTTAGCGGAATATTTTTGTTTCCAAATTCTCATACATGTTTCCTTGCTTCTAATTTAATTAAAATTAATTTCGCTATAGCAATTTTTCTGTATTTCTCCTTTTGTATATATTTTCTAAGAGAAATTATATTGTCGGTTAATAGTATAGACTCTCTTTCTTGTTGTTACTAGTTACTTCACGTGTGTTGCACGTTAGAAAAAAAAATACAATATGACTGAATCATAAAAATTTAAATTATATTAGAATACTGTAAATATAATTTGAATATATTTTAGTCATGATTTATTATAATATATTTTTAAACTTTTGGATATGTGAATTAGATTCATGTAGCTAGATTAAAGATAATTTAAATTCTAAATATTTATTTTTTTTATACATATTTATGCAGTTAGGAGGATTTTAAGTTTTAGTTTTATTTTAAACTACGTGAGAAATAAATAACTATGGTTACGAGACTTATTTTTTTAATTTTTAAACGAAATGATTGATGAAATATGCACGGCTTAGACGGCTCAATCTTGAACCATTTTGAATCCCCTTATATTAATAAAGATGATGATTATTATTATAAGGAGGAGTATAGACTTTAACATTGCTTGATTGCAAAAAAGATGGGTTCAGTTGATGTAACGAGTGATTACCACTTGGATGATGTAATAATGTCTATATATAATATATATATATATATATATATATATAATATATATATATATATATAGAGAGAGAGAGAGAGAGAGAGAGAGAGAGAGAGAGAGAGAGAGAGAGAGATTAAAAAAAACTCCTATGTCCATTTGGCAGAGAAATGGCCGAAACTGCTTATTGTCTGCAGAGATCAAGACTACAAGGACGACAATGAGAATAAATGCCAAAATAAAGAGGACAATACACCACAAACTTGTGCATTCCTTCCTTGGAGATGGTCAACATACGGCCCGATCTGTTCGTCCAGTTTTTTGACCTGCCGTACTGTGTCGTGTTGCGTCTGTTGTGATCCCAAGTTCATAAGCGAAAGCAACACAGAACAATAACTATATGACCCACGAATAAAATAGCAAGGCCCCATTAATCGAACTAACAAAACTGTCTTTTGAGTGTCTTTCTTGTGTCAGTGGTTCGAGTTAGTGATCACGGGGTCGTGTCCACATGTTGAAACATATTCTGGAAGTAGCTTTGCATCTCAAAGGGGAGTGTATGTCCCCATGCATCATCTCGGAGCTTAGGAGGTCCAGAGTCGAAGGGCAAAAAACATGGTTGTGATGTAGACTACAACTTGTAGCTCTAGATGGAGAATTCCTACGGAATTTACAGCTCAAGGGAGAAACCTGAAGGTTTGAGAGCAGCAAAGGTCATCTGAAGTGTTACTGTCTATTAAAGTTGATGCTCTTGCTTCCGTGCTAGAGGATAGGGTTATTTAGTTCAAAAATGCTATTTGACTCCGAAAATGCTCGGTGATACCATTTTTCATTTCGTGGCATATGATATGCTAATGACATGACACTGACATAACAAATTAAACATTAAAATTAATATTAAATTATATTATATCAAATTAACATGAATATTAATATTAATATCAAATTAACATTAACATTAACATTAACTTTAAATTAACAAAACATTAAAATTAATATTAACACTAAATTAAATTAGCATTAACATTAAAATTAAAATTAATATTAATTTCTAATTAACATGAATATTTATATTATATTAACATTAATATTAATATTAATTTTAACATTAACATTAAATTAAAATTAGCATTAGCATTAATAACAATAATTATGAGAAAATTTGAGTTGCATCCCACTTTATTATCCATATCAAGGTGCACCCTACCCAATTACAAGAATATAAGGTATCCACTTTATTTATCCTACCCAATTACAAGAATATAAGGTACCCAATTACAAGAATATATATATAGATGTCCGGACTCCGGGTGCAATTCGGATGGGCAAAAAATCCGTTAATGGGTGATTTTGGGAAGAAGATACTCAGGTTCGGATTAGGGTTCGGTTTAATGTTTGGTTTAAAATTTGAACTAGATCAAAAATTGAATTGGGTTCGGATTAATGTCTCAGGTTATCCAAATGAACGTGTTGCTAGGTTGTCCGTCCTGGCCCGAGCCCGCATGACAGGCAGCTATTGGCTCCTCCACCTGGGGTGGGCCCAAGTTAGCATGGGGGCTAATGGCTGCCCACCAGGGGACGCGGGCCCAAAAGCTTTTCTGTATCCAAATAACCCAGAATCCAACATATATATATATATATATATATATATATAATATATATATATATAATATATATATATATATATATATATATATATATATAGGGAGCGGATCAAAAGTCTCCCTTAGAAAACCCCCTAAAAACCCTCATCACTCTAATTCGTAATATTAATGTTAATATTAATGTTAATGTTAATATTAATGTTAATATTAATTTTAATGTTAAGTATTAATTTTTTTATATTTTTTTTATATTTTTTAATTAATGTTAATGTTAATATAATGTTAATGTTAATGTTAATATTAATTTTAATGTTAAGTTTAATGTTTTAATTTTAGTATTTAATGTTAATATTAACATTAATATTAACATTAACATTATATTAACATTAATATTAATATTACGAATTAGAGTGAGGGAGGTTTTAGGGGTTTTCTAAGGGGACTTTTGATCTTCCATATATATATACTCTTTCATATCTTTCACTATATTATGAGACTTCAAAACGGCTCACTTTTGAGGTCTAAGCCGTCATTATATCACGGTTCATTTTATCTAAAAAAAATTAAATTGCGTAAAAGATTGTTGAAAAGTTTAAATTTTATCAACATGGGGAATCCACTCAACCAAACAAGAAAAATACATTACACCTTACCTAGTTACCCCTATTAACTTTAACTAATCTTTTTAATTAGTAATTATAAGTAAGGGTATTTTTTGAAAAAACTTTTACGTGAAGCCTAATTTTGCCATTACACACACACAACCACACACACCCACACACACACACATATTCTATAATATAATATATATATATATATATTATATTATATATATATAATATATATTATATTATTTTATATATATATATATATATATATATTTTTTTATTATATATATTTTTATATATTTTTTATATAAAAAATATAATATATATAATATATATATATATATATATATATATATATCTATATATATATATAGATATATATATTTATATATATTATATATACTAGTAAATGCACGTGCTTTGCACGTATAATAACTGATAATAAGAATAGTATCCAATATAATCAAATATCACTTCTAACTCATGTGGTTAAGGTGTGAGGTATTTTTTGTTTGGTTGAGTTCGATTCTCCATGTTGACAAATTAAACTTTTTTCAATAATTTTTACAAAATTTATTTTTTTAAATAAAATGGACCGTGATATAACGACGGCTTAGACGGCTATATATATAATATATATATTATATAATATATAATATATATATATATTAGATATATGGGAGCGGATCAAAAGCCCCCTTAGAAAATCCCCTAAAAACCTCTCACTCTAATTCGTAAATAATGTTAATATTAATTTTTTAATATTAATGTTAATGTTAATATTAATATTAATGTTAATATTAATTTTAATGTTAAGTTTAATGTTATTTTAGTATTTAATGTTAATTATATATATTTAATACTAACATTAATATTAACATTAAATTACGAATTAGAGGAGGGGAATTTTTAGGAGATTTCTAAGGGGGCGTTTGATCCGCTTTATATATATATGAGAGTCAAAGCCCCCTTAGAAAACCTCCCTCACTCTCGACCATAATTTAATGTTAATACTAATGTTAATGTTAATACTAAATTAATATTAACATTAAATACTAAAATTAACATTAAACTTAACATTAAAATTAATATTAACTTAACATTAACATTAACATTAATTTTAATATTAACATTAATATTAATGTTAATATTAACATTAATATTAACATTAATATTAACATTAAATTACGACCGAGAGTGAGAATTTTTTTAGGAGATTTTCTAAGGGGAGCTTTTGATCCGCTCCCCATACATATATATATATATATATATATATATATATATATTATATCTATATATATAGATAATATATATATATATATATATATATCTATACTTATACAAAACACAAAGGTTTTTGAGTCCTAGGGCTGACTGTGCCAAGATAAAGAGTGGTTGGGATTTAATCTTGGTGAATCAACGGTTGTGGGATTTTATGGGGAAGAGCATTATTGGGAGTGGGGTTTTATGGGAAGAGTTATTGGGAGTGGGATTTTATGGGGAATCCAATATAGGAATTTAATATTTTGATGGTTGGAATTTAATATTTTGATGGGGCCTCATAATGGTTGTGGATGAGCATTATTGAGAGTGGAATTTTATGGGAAATCCAAAAAAAATTCACATCCAGCAGTGGTTGGATTTAATATTTTGATGGGGGCCTCAAAATTATTATTGTTCGTTTAAAATTGGGGGTCCAAGATTTTGAGGGAGAATACCTTAAATGAACCATGCCCTATGAGCACGGGTTATGACTAGTATAATATATATATATGAAACGGATCAAAAGCCCCCCTTAGAAAATCTCCTAAAAACCTCCTCACTCTCAGCCATAATTTAATGTTAATATTAATGTTAATATTAACATTAAATATTAAAATTAATATTAAACTTAATATTAACATTAATATTAACATTAATATTAACATTAACATTAATATAAAAATAAAAATAAAAATAAAAATTAATATTAACATTAACATTAACATTAACATTAACATTAACATTAACATTAACATAATATAACATTAAATTACGGATGAGAGTGAGTAAAATTTTTAGGAGATTTTCTAAGGGAGGCTTTTGATCCGCTCCCCCACATAATATATATATATATTATAATATATATATATATATATATATATATATATGGGAGCGGATCAAATGTCCCCTTAGAAAAACCCCTAAAAATCCCCCACACTCTAATTCGTAATATTAATGTTAATATTAATGTTAAATTAATGTTATATTAATATTAATGTTAATATTAATGTTAATGTTAGTATTTTTTTTTATATTAATGTTAATATTAATGTTAATATTAATTTTAGTATTTAATGTTAATATTAACTTATATAACATTAACATTAATATAATATTAACATTAATTATGAATTAGAGTGAGGGTTTTTTTTAGAGAATTTTCTATGGGGGCTTTTGATCCGCTTCATATTATATGGGAGCGGATCAAAAGTCCCCCTTAGAAAACCTCCTAAAACCTCCCCTCACTCTAATTCGTAATATTAATGTTAATATTAATGTTAATGTTAATTAATAATGTTAATATTATTGTTAATGTTAATATTAATTTTTTTTAAACTTTTTTATATATTAATGTTAATGTTAATGTTAATATTAATGTTAATATTAATGTTAATGTTAATATTAATTTTAATGTTAAGTTTAATGTTAATTTTAGTATTTAATGTTAATATTACATTAATATTAACATTAACATTAATATTAACATTATTACGGATTAGAGTGAGGGAGGTTTTTAGGGGATTTTCTAAGGGGGCTTTTGATCCGCTTCCTATATATATATCTCTTATACAAAACACAAATGCTTTTGAATCCTAGGGCTGACTGTGCCAAGAGTGGTTGGGATTTAATCTTGGTGAATCAACGGTTGTGGAGTTTTATGGGAAGAGCATTATTGGGAGTGGGATTTTATGGAAAAGAGCATTATTTGGAGTGGGATTTTATGGGTAATCCAAAGATGGGGATTTAATATTTTGATGGTTAGGATTTAATATTTTGATGGGGGCTCATAATGGTTGTGGATGAGCATTATTGAGAGTGAAATTTTATGGAAAATCCAAAATTTTGAGGGAGAATACCTTAAATGAACCATGCCCTATGGGCACGGGTTATGACTATATATATATATATATATATATATATATCTATATATATTATATATATATATATATCAACGGTTAAGGTTAGATGTTTTTAACAAGATGTAGCGATTGTGGTCATGAGGAAGTTTGGGGATGCAAAAATATGGGATGTTGATCACTACTCCTCATGTGAAAAATTCTAAAATAAAAACAAAACTTTAATGTATAAATACAAACTACACAAATGCATAGTAAATTGTGCAAGTTGTCTACTGCAGGTAGACTTTACCTATTCACCATTGCTTGCATCAAATAAACCAGCCCAAAAAAAACACATTTATTGTTTTTCCGCCAACATATTTGGCTAAATTTTAAACATCCAAAATTCCGCCAACCATGTTGGCGGAATATTCTTTGTTTCCAAAATTCTCATACATGTTTCCTTCTAGCTAATTTAATTAAAATTAATTTCGCTACAACAAATTTTCTGTATTTCTCCTTTGGTATATATGAGATTTTCATAAGAGAAATTATATTGTCGGTTAACAGTATGGACTCTTTCTTATTGTTACTAGTTACTTTCACGTGCGTTGTACGTTAGAAAAAAAAATCTACAATATGATTGAATTATAAAAATTTAAATTATGTTAGAATACTGTAAATATAATTTGAATATTTGAGTCATGATTATTATAATATATTTTTAAAGTTTTGGATATGTGTTTAGTTAGATAATATCATTTAGCTAGATTAAATATAATTTAAATTCTAATATTTTATTTTTATACATATTTATGCGTTAGGAGGATTTATGTTTTAATTTTATTTTAAACTACGTGAGAAAATAAAAAAAACTACGTTTACGAGATCTTTTTTTTTTTAATTTGTAAACGAAATTGTTGATGAAATACACACGACTTAGACAGCTCAATCTTGAGCCGTTTTGAATATCCCTTATATTAGTAAAGATTATTATTAATACTATTTTATTATATTATTATTTTATTATTATATATTATTAAGGAGGAGTATAGACTTTTAACATGCTTGATTGCCACTTGGATGATGATAATAGACATCAATTGACCCCATAACCAAGTGGTAATCACTCGTTACATAAATAATAGACTTTGGATGATGGGTCAACTGATGTAACGAGTGATTAGATGTAACGAGTGATTACCACTTGGCTGATGGTAATATATATAATATATATATATATATATAGTATATATATATATAGAGGAAGGATAGGCATTTCCATAATTTTGCATCCTCATGCATTCCATGTTCACATCCGTTGGATGTGCTTTAAGTCATCTAATCTTGACCATTGGTAGATCAACGGTTAAGGTTAGATGACTTAAAGCACCATCCAACGGTGCAAATAGGGGGACGCATGGAAATACAAAAAGTGTGGAGATCTTGATCCTTCTCATATATATATATATATATATATATATATATTATAATATATATATATATATATATATATATATATAGCTACGGCTTCTTCACTATAAAACATGATAGAGCTTCTCTAAGAGGAAAATCCAAAAAAAAAAAAACCTCCTATGTCCATTTGGCAGAGAAATGGCCGAAACTGCTGATTGTCTGCAGAGACCAAGACTACTAGACTACAAGGATGGCAATGGAGAATAAATGCCAAAATAAAGAGGACAATATAGACGCGCGCAGACTTGTGCATTCCTTCTTTGGATATGCCCGACCTGTTCTTCCTGTGTTTGACCTGCAGTACTGTGTGTTGTGTATGTTGTGATCCAAGTGCACAAGCGAAAGCGATACAGAACGACAATATCTATAGCTGACTGACGAATAAAATAGCTAGCAAGGCACAATTAACCGAACTAACAAAGTTGCGTCTGTTGAGTGTCTTTCTTGTCTCAGTGGTTCGAGTTAGTGATCACGGTGTCGTGTCCACATGCTGAAACACGACCTGTGAGTATGAGTAGGATTCTGGAAGTAGCTTTGCATCTCAAAGGAGGTGTATGTCCCCAAGCATAGGGGTGAGTATTCGGTTAATTCGGTTCAAACCCAATAGAATAAGCGAAAATCGAATTGGACCAAAATTGAATAAAAAAATCGAAACCGAACTGAATTGGTCCATAACCGAATCAAACCGAACCGAATTAAATCTGTTCGATTTTCAGTTTATCTGGTTTATCAGTTTATTTGCAATTTTTTTTGTTAATATATATAGCAACTAAATATACCTAAAGTATAGTATTACCTCTCTCTCCTTCTCTCTCTCTCTCTCTCTCTCTCTCTATATATATATATATATATATATCTATATATATAAACTAAATTTTTTTAATTCGGTTTTCGGTATTGGACCGAAAGCTAAAAACGAAACCGAAATCGAATAATTTTTTTTAGTATTTTCAAAATCGAAATCGAACCGATTTTTTTTTAAACCTAACCGAATCTCTTATTCGGTCGGTTCGAATCGATTTTCGGTCCAAAATCGAATAATGCTCAACCCTACCCATGCATCATCTCGGAGCTTAGGAGGTCCAGAGTCGAAGGGCAAACAAACATGGTTGTGATGTAGCTACTTGTAGCTCTAGATGGAGAATTCCTACGGAATTTACAGCTCAAGGGAGAACCTGAAGGTTTGAGAGCAGCAAAGGTCAATCCGAAGTGGTTGCTGTCTATTAAAGTTAATGCTCTTGCTTCCGTGCTAGAGGATAGGGTTATTTAGTTCAAAAATGCTATTTGACTTTCAAAATACTTGGAGATACCATTTTATTATGTGGCATATGATATGGCTAATGACATGACAACTGACATAACAAATTTAAACATTAAAATTAGGATAAAGTGCATTTAAAACCCTTCCTAGAGTTGTCTCGTTTGCAAATTAAGACATTTTAGAAAACTTAAGCAGTTTGCACTCCCGAAAAACCGGTTTGTTTAAAATGTCCCTTATCCGTTAAATGGCCGTTAAGACTTAAAAAAAAAAAAAAAAACTACCTAAGCCGGCGACCCGACCCCGACCCGCCACCCCTCCGCTGGCGACCCGACCCCGACCCCGCCCCCCTCCGCCGGCGACCCGACCCCGACCCCCCCCCCTCCCTCCTCCCTCCGCCAGTCATCCCCGACCCCCCCCCCCCCCTCCTCCCTCCGCCGACGACGACCCGACCCCCCCCCCCCTCCCTCCGCGGTCATCCCCGACCACCCGCCCCCTCCTTCCTCCGCTGACAACCCGCCCCTCGACCCTCTCCCCTCCCCTCTGTAATGCCTGGGTTCGTATTACGTATTTTGGTATACGTATGTGTATATTGCATTTCCTGGCATGGTTGATTCTGGTAATTCCTTGTTTGGTTCGGCCCGGCTTGACTTGGTTGGCTTGGTTCAGCTTGGTTTTGCTTGGTTTGAGTAGACCACTCCCACCTACCACTTCACCCTTCCTTTATAGCCGCCCAACACTCTCTCTCCTCATTACTCTTCTTCAATTACTTCTTCTTCTCCACCATCACTTCTTCACCTACCAGGGAGTAGGGCTTAGGCAAGTGTAACTTGCTTCATGAAGGAACTCCCATTTTATTGTTCTATTTTCTTCTCCACAAGATTCTAAGCCTCTTTAGTATTTAGTGTTTTCAAATTCCATAGCTCATTTCATATAGATCTAAGTTTTTAGTATTTTCGATCTTCTTAGTTCTGATCTACTAAAATAGCTTGTTTTCGAAAACTAAGAGTTCTTGTAGTAGGCGTTCTGATTTTATGCAAGTTTGGTTTTGGGATGGCCGAATTTTACCAAGTCCTGGCCGAGATGAGTACCTGAGCTTTTACGCATGTTTGACCTTGCCATATGGAGAAGATGGAGGTTACGCACACGTTTACGTGCCAGCGTATTATTCAGTCTTTTACGCTCACGTCTTAACGTGCTAGCATAGTGTTAGCTTTTTACGCCCCGCATTGCGTGCCAGCGTATTGTTCAGCCTTTTACGCTCACGTCTTAACTGTTCGCGTAGTGCCCCTTTACGCTCACGCAACGCATGCCAAGCGTACTCGTTTTACGCTAAGCTAATCGATTTTACGCTCGGGACTCTCCCGCTCGCGTAAAATCGAGCTAGCGTAAAATCCCTAGCTCGAGCCGGCTCTCACGAGCGTAAAGTTTGCCGAGTGTTCCTCGCGTAAAGCTTTGATCGAGAGTTGGCGTGCGTAAATCTTACGAGCGTAAAGTCTGGCTAGCGTAAAACCCCACCCACATGTACCCTTGCTCGCGTAGAGCTATCTTACCTTGCTCTTGCTAGCGTAAGCCACTTTACGCTTGAAGGCCCCTTGGTCTAGCGTAGTAGTACGCGCGTAGAGACTTGAGTTCCTATAGCATAGTAGTACGCCTTTTGTCATGAACTTGATAATCACAAATTTATTTAATATGTTTGGAAATGATAATTGAACATGACATAGTAGGACAAGTATACCCGACATGATTATCTCGAATTGCTGTTGCGACGGCTAGCATGACATGACACGACCTGACAAGAATGATTGACCTGGATACCATGGACGATTGTGTTTGTACAAATAAACCAATACTGTTTTGCATCATGTCTAGGACAGGGAACCATGAATACCACGGTCGGGGGTACCTACTGAAATCAACTACGGCTAATAACTAGAATAATTCAGTAGTCATGAAGAGATTTCCCAACTACAAGCAATTCCGTTATCTGGACGCACTAGCGGACTTGTAGCCTACTAACGAGTAGGGCATATTTCCAGCACATAGTCATGTGGTGCACCCTTCATAAACAGACATTCGACCCGGATAACCTGGATGGTCTGCAGGGCTTGTGGCTATTGGAATAATCTTATTGCATCTTGCTAGTAACTAGGCTTGTGATAACCCTAGTTAGTTAAAAGTATCAAGCCGTACTCATTGCTTGGCCGTGATTGATTGGATGGAATTTAGCCCAGCTTAGTCTTGCCCCGATCCTGTGCAAGATTGTTACATGACGGGATTATTTATGCTTGCCTTAACAATAACGATCGGGGGTCCAGTTCTGTTTAGGCGAAGGGTTACAACTCCGGTCCTTGTTTGGTTTAAGAGTTGTAACCTGGCTCCCGGAGCAGTTCTGTGTCCTCTTTTCGTTTATTGTCTTATTGCTCTGCATGCCATGCTCGTCATGTTTTACTTATACTGGCCTCAACAAGAAAGATAAGAAGTCCAGTGCTGTTAAGGCGAAGGGTTACAACCCCGGTCCTTGTTTGGTTTAAGGGTTGTAACATGGCTCCCGGAGCAGTTCTGTGTCCTCTTTTCGTTTATTGACTTATTTCACCCTATGTTCCTGCTTACCAACAAGTAGTTGAGACGGGTTCTATTCAGGTGAAGGGTTACAACCCCAGTCCTTGTTTGGTTTAAGGGTTGTGACCTGGCTACTTGAATGGTTTCTTCGTACTCAGTTTATTGTTGTTATATTTGCTATTATCAGTTTCGTTTTAATCGTCTTTAATATTCTATTGTGATATGTTGGTTTTAGTTCTTAAGTGAAGCCTCCTTTGTGGCACTTGCTCTTTCTGGGGTCTGACTCAGCTGGTTTTGTATGGCCAGATATCGGAGCAGCTCCAGAGGTTCCACCTACCTTTCAGCCAGATGGTGACCACCAGGCGTAACCCTGGCAACGAGTGGATTTCTTTTGTTCTCCCACTTCATTGTAATTTATTCTTTTGAGGCGTTTAGCCGACGAGCACGTGTTAGCTCGGTTGCACCTTTATTTACTGTCTGCCTACGGGCTGTAACATGATTGACAAATCCTAGGGTTGATCACGTATGACTGAAACTCTTGCTAGTCTTGACATTTTGTACGACTAGCTTCATGATCATCCAATATGTAATGTATGGGACGTCTTGCTATTATATATTTGGTGCTCTGACATCTTGTAACTATTATTGCTTGCTTGAGATTGAGACAATAGGCTTGTTCATGACCATAGGAGACTGTTGGCTTGTAGTTAAACCCTCATGTATCTAGACAGTCGTGACCGTATAGCGAGGTGGGTTGCACTTCAATATACGTAGCTAGCTATGTACGCCCCCGCACTCCAGTATTCTGGTTCTGGGGTGTTACACCCTCTTCCCTTCGCCGACGACCCGACACCCCCTCCTCCCTCCGCCGGTCATCCCCGACTACCCCCCCTCCTCCCTCCGCCGGTCATCCCCGACTACCCCCCCTCCTCCCTCCGCCGGTCATTCCCGACTACCCCCCCCCTCCTCCCTCCGCCGGCGACCCGACCCCAACCACCCCCTCCTCCCTCTGCCGACGACCCGCCCCCGACCCCCTCCCCCCCTCCTCCCTCCGCCGGCGACCCGCCCACCGACTCCCCCCCCCCGCCCCCACCACCGAAGAAAGAGGGGGGGGAGAGGGGAGGGAGAAAATCGTCTTTTAAGACAATTTTAACGATTTTAACAGCGGGGGGGGGGGGGGGAGGGGGGGTGATTTGAGCATTTTCGTAACATACTGTCTTTTCGAATCAGCGAGTCTTTATTTGCATTTTCGTGACATCTAAGGAGGGTTTAAATGCACTTTACCCTTAAAATTAATATTAGGCTTAATTGCACTTTGCTACCCTCAACTATTCCGCTTTTTCAACTTGATACCCTAAACTTTTTTTTGTAACAAGTTGATACCTCAACTACTATTTTTTTTTCAACTTGATACCTAATTTTTCAAAAAATCCCAAAATGCCCTTATCCCTTCCCTTCTCCCCTCCCTTCCCCCACACTCCGGCCACCCCCACCCTCCCGCTCCGCCTCCCCTCCGGCCACCCCCCTCTCCCACGTCGGCCAACCCCCCCCTCCCGCTTCAGGCGCCACCATCGCGACGGCGGCTGCTGCTGCTACGGTGGTTGCTGCGGCGGCTACTGCTGCTGCGACGACGGCTGCTGCTGCCGCGGTGGCCGGCGACGGTGGGGGTAGGGGGGTTGGCCGGGCGCGGGAGAGGGGGGTGGCCGGAGGGGAGGCGGAGCGGGAGGGAGGGGGTAGCCGGAGTGGGGGAGGGGGGTTGGGGGAGGAGTAATTTTAAGGTTTGAGCAGGGGTATTTTCGTCCCAAAATTTTTTTGGGTATCAACTTGTTACAAAAAAAAGTTTAGGGTTTCAAGTTGAAAAAGCGGAATAGTTGAGGGTAGCAAAGTGCAATTAAGCCTTAATATTAAAGTAGTTAATATTAACATCTATATCTATATAATAGCAAAATAGTTGAAACAAATTGCTAAAATGCCATTTTTTCGCCTAAGCTCTACCACAATAAAATATTCATTCAAACAATAATAAAGTACAAAAGAAATTTTACAATGATTAAACAGCTGCCAGCCACATTAAATTGTGATACATTAACCTTCAGCCATGTACAAAATTATTCAAAAAAAAACTTTTCACTTTGGCAAGTTCAGAAGCTTCCATATGTCATTTGCAACCCTTAGGTTTCTGTGCACTTCCAGAACTAAATGTGACACTTCCAATAATAAATTCGACACCAATTTCAATATTTTGCTTCAAGATAAATGTGGCAAACACATTTCTCCATCAACCATGAAAACTGTTGGTTTCCCAACATATATTACATTAATAATGTTGTGTTCATACTGTCTATAAATACAGTGAAGAATAGATTCCATCCTCACTCTTCAACTTTCATAGAAAATTTCTTCATCAATGGCTCCTTTCTTCTCACTAATTCGTGAGGTCAGTCCATCCAAAATATTTTGGAATTTGAAGGTACGACTCATTCGTATGTATGAGGTACCCGGATACGGAGGGAAAAGACAACCATCCAGTCTCGAGTGTGTATTTCACGATACTGAGATAATTTTATTTAAACTCAGTATATTACATTCCGTAATATGTTTAAGTTTGATATAATCCAAAAAAATTGGTGATGTACAATAATAGAATAAACTACTATTACATTGAACTGTTGTAATAATTCAATGCTTCCATATGGTTACAAAAAATTTAATATTTAGAGTGAGATGTACGTTAATGTAAGAAAAAGTTTTTCATATTCTATCAATATCAAACCTTCTAAATTACTAGTGTTATTTTTATATATAGAATATATGTTTGTATTAGTACAAATGACACCTAATCAAAGTACAAATGACACCTAATTAACAGCATAAAAACAACAGCAAAAAAAAAACACAAATGACAGTAACATAAAACGTTAAAACGACAACAAAAAAAATACAAATGCCAGTAACATAAAACGATACTGAGGTAATTTTATTTAACCTCAGTATATTACATTCTGTAATTCTGTTTAAGTATATAATCCAAAAAAATTGGGGATGTACAATAATAGAATAAACTACTATTACTCATGTTAAAGACTTGATAGACTCAGATTTAGAATAACCAACCAATGGCTGCAACGAATACCCCGCCAATGGCTGCCAAATCATCATTGCCGATGGACCAATGGCTGTAACGAATGCCCTGCCAATGGTTTTAACGATAGTCGAACGTAATAATTAAATGATAAAACACAAATACAATTGGAATTCGACGAAAAAAAATACACAAATGCCAGTAAAAAGAGCATCTTTTACAACAGCAGTTCACACGGTCACATAGCCACACATGACTCATGATTAAGACTTGAGAGACTCAAATTTAGAATGACCAGCAATGGCTAAAATGATTAACCTGCCAATTGCTGCCAAATCATCATTGCCAATGGCCCAATGGCTGCAACTAATGCCCCACCAATGGTTTTAACGATAGCCGAACGAAGATAATTGTATGGTGATGGTAACTTACAGTGACCTCCTTACTGTCATTTGTACTAACTGAAAAAGTGGCTGAAATTAAAGTTAAATATCAAAACAACATTCAAATATAAATATAGCCTTAGTTGCTACTATCAACTGTTAAATATCAAAACAACATTCAGTTATATAATTAAAATTGTATATAGTATAACAAAATATCCATAAATGTACTTACAGCCTAGGAAAGAATTGAAAAAATAGGAGGATGTTGATTTACCAACATGTAATAAAAATTAACAGATTCCACAAAAAATTTAATGGCAGTATATCATGAATAATAAAAATAATACCAATGATTTCATAATTATAGATAATGGCAGTATTTCAATAATAATAAAATGAGCTGAATACTTGAATAAATTATATGCATAAATATTTGTGTACTGAAATTATTTTTTTTCCTTTGCAGGGCGATCGAATTCATGCAAGTATTAAGAAAGATTTAATCTCCAACTTTCAACCATTGCTGAATGAGAGAAGACTCTATGTTGTTCGTTGTTTTGTTGTTACAAATAACAACATGAAATACAAAACAACCACAAACAAATACAAGATATTATTCTTAGCAAAAACGAAAGTTGTTGAAATATTTGATGAGAAATTTCCTTCTTTTATTTTTAGTTTTCACAAGTTTTCTTATCTTACAAGTGAGGAACCTGTAGATGATAACAAACTTATTGGTAAATACATGGTTAAATTATTTTTGTGTTTACAAATATGAAATTATTCTATTTCATCAATTTTATTGTTATTTGTAAATACCATTAATTTCAGATATTATTGGACGAGTTGTTACATTAGATCCTCCCCAACAAAGGGATTTGAAAGATGGACCAACACGACTTGTGGATATTACTCTTGAGGACAATGAGTAATAATTTAAATTTTTTATTATTCATTTTTTAATATTTTCTATATAATTAAAAATAATTTAATTTCTTTTGTATTATTAGGAAACATCGTCTGCCATGTACTTTGTGGGGTAATTTGGTTGATGATATGGTTTCGTATGTTAATAATGGAAGAAATGAGCCTGTTGTAGTAATACTACAAATGTTTCGTACCAAATTATATAGAGGTGATAATTATTTCTTATATATTGTATTTTGTTTTCATTCTACATTTATAAAATAATTTAATATATGTTTAAATTGTATTGTTTTTCGATTAGGACAAGTTACAGCATCCAACACGTTCTATGTGTCAAGGTTGATATTTGGTGTTGACATTCCTGAGATTGAAAATTTTAAATCAAGGTAACTAAAACATATCGATACTATAATTAATTGTTAATTGTTAGTATTTTAGTTAGTATTCAGAATTAAATTAATAAATCTTCATCTACTTTCTGAAGGATTGTTGAAGAAAGTAATGAATCAATCACTATAAGTACAGTTTTACTAACTTCTAAAAATTTGGTTGAAAATGAATTATCAAGTGGCCAAGCTATAGTTAGGACCATTTCAGTTACAATTTACAATTATATTATATTACATAATTTACCTTATTCAGAATATTAATCTAAATTTTTTATTATTGATTATCAGATTGGAAGCTTTTGGGTTTATGCTGAAATTGTTTAAGTTGTATTAAAGAATGCTTGGTGGTATTTTTCGTGTAACAAATATCCAAAAAAACTAGATAAATGTGGCAATTTATTTTACTGTGACAGATGTGACAAATTTGAAAAAGATGTTAACATCAGATATTAATCTACAATAATTTTAAACCTAATTACTATTCTTCTTGATTATTTGAATACAATTTTCTATAACAGGTACAAAATTAATGTTCGTGTCATTGACACAACCGGAGAAATAGAGTTACTATTATGGGACAAAGAATGCGTTCAGCTTATTGGAAAAAAGGCTTTGGATTTAAAAAAGAAGACGTCATAGGTACATTTGCAAGTAAGCTCTAAGCATATAAAATAATTTTTGCACTATATTTAAATTTTTTATAATTATTAAAAATTTGTTTCTCTTTTTTAAAATTGTAGGAATCAGAAAATGATAAGAAAATTTCTGAGGAAATAAAAAATTTAATTGGCTTAAGAATTTTCTTCAAAATTCAAGTAAGATCTGAACAAGTACGTAATAATACTGGATCATTTACGGTATTAAAGCAGACTATCGATGAAGGACTAATTTCACTATATTCTGAAAATTTTAAAGATAATCAGGTATGTGTTAATCTTTTGGTAATTTGAAATTGCTTTAATTATTTTTAAAAATTCTGTTGAAAATAATTTTTTTTTTAACAGGAATCTGATATTTTTTCAAATTTGTTGAAGGAGGATAATGATGTCGAAATGGTAAACAAGTTTTCCTTCAATTCACTACACCATAATAGGCGATTACCCACGGTTATTACTGTGACAATTATTTTTCGTCACGGTAATAACCGTTACTAGTGGGACGTGGTTAATATTTAGTCACGGTAATAACCGTGACAAATATTTGTTTTGGTCACGGTTATAACCGTGACAAATATTTGTTTTGGTCACGGCTATAACCGTGACAAATATTTTTTGTGGTAACGGTTATAACCGTGAGAGAAGTCCATTTATGTGACGGTTGTAACCGTGACCAATATTTCATTTGTCACAGTTATTAATGTGGCAGTTAGTTTGTTTTGTCACAGTTTTTACTGTGACTACATTATTTTTTTCGTTACTATTCTCCACTAATTGTCACAGTTATAACCATGACAATTGGACTATTTAAATTTAAAAAAAACTACATTCAACTAGTAACTAAACAATAAACAACACATATCCAATTTCATAATATTTCACTTTCATAATAATTCAACCATTCCAAACCAATAACTAAACCACGAATTTTTCAATAACAATTCCGAGCAAGTAACTAAACCACATAATTTGCAATAACAATTCAACCATTCCAAACTAGAAACAAAACCACATAATTTTGAATAATAATTCAACCATTCAAATTAGTAATTAAATGTAATGCCTGTGGTTCGTATTACGTATTTTGGAATACGTGTACGTATTTTATCTTGTATTGCATAATTCCTTGCTTAGCTTCCTTCTTGGCTTGGTTATTCCTTGGGTTGGTTCGACTTGGCTCGATTTTCTTTGGTTTACTATGAACCAAGGAGAGAACCACCTACCTACCACAACCACTACCATTTATTAACCCCACTTCCTTCTCTCTCTTCATTACTGTCACGCCCCAGAACCAGAATACTGGAGAGCGGGGGCAGACATAGCCAGCTACGTATAACGGAATGGAATCCACACCGCTATACGGTCACGGCTGTCTAGATATGTGAGGGTTTCACTACAATCCATCAGTCTCTTAAGGTCAAAAAATAGCCTATTGTCTCAATCTCAACCAACTAATAATAATCACAAGATATCAGATCACCAAATATACAATTGTAAGGCGTCCCAAACATTACATATCCAGATGATCATGAAGCTAGTCGTTACAAAATGTGAGGACTAGCAAGAGTTCAGTCATACATGATCAACCCCCGGGGCTTGTCAATCATGTTACAGCCTGTAGGCAGACAGTAAATAAGTACAATCGAGCTAACACTTGCTCGTCGGCTAAACGCCTCAAAAGAATAATTTATAATATTACAGTGGGAGAACAAAAAAAACCCACTCGATGCCCTGGTTACGCCTGGTGACCACCATCGGGCTGGAAGACAGGTAGATCCTTTGCTGCTGCTCCGGTATCTGGCCATACAAAACCAGCTGGGCCAGACCCCAGGAAGAGCAAGTGCCACAAAGGAGGCCACAAAATAAGAACCAAAGCCAGCAAATTAGCACAATAATAAAATTACATAATAAGAGACAGTAATTTAAAAAAAGCATGATGGGTAATTATAAAAGACAATCTTGCATAGAATCACTAAAAGACAGGACATATGGAAAAGCATGTCAGGATGATATACGATGAGATAACCATGGGACTATTCAGATAGCTAGGTTACAACCCGTAAACCAAACAAGGACCGGGGTTGTAACCCTTCGTCTGAACGGAACTTGGTTTCTCTCACCATTTATCGGCAAGATAAATATAAGAAATCAGGTCAAGTAACAATCTGGAGTGACAATCATTGTAGTGATAATCTGGAGTGACAATCATTATAGTGACAATCTGGAGTGACAATCATTATAGTGACAATCTGGAGTGACAATCATTATAGTGACAATCTGGAGTGACAATCATTATAGTGACAATCTGGAGTGACAATCATTATAGTGACAATCTCTCAGTCATTCTGGTACAATCTTACAATCAATCAATTCTAGACAATACTATACTGGACCAGACTCCATCCAAGCAATCATGGCCAATCATTGCCTACGGCTTTCTATATTAACTAACTAGGGTTATCACAATCCTAGTTACTAGCAAGATGCAATGAGATACTCCAAGTAGTCACAGGCCCTGCAGCTATCCAGGTTATCCAGGCAATCATTATAGTGACAATCTAGAGAGTACAATGCATTATAGTGACAATAGAGTTCAATCATTTAAGTGACAATGGAGGGTGCCCTACATAACAATGGGCTGGAAATGTGCCCTACTCGTCGGCAGGCTACAAGTCCAATCATTTACGGCCGGGATAACGGGATCGCCTGTAACTGGGGAACATCTCTTCATGACTAGTGAATTATACTAATTATTAACCTTAGTCCAATTCAGTAGGTACTCCTGACCGTGGTACTCAGGAGTCCCATCCTAGACATGATGCGAGACTGGACAAGTGGATTTAACAAGCAAGCAAGAAAGAACCACCCACGGTGTCAAGACAGGTCAAGTTAAGTTATCAAGATAAATCATGTCAGGGTACTTGTCGGGAGTGCGCCACGACAGGCCACTATCATGTCAGGTTGGTCATGTCAGGAGTGCACCACCGCGGGTCACTGTCGTGTTATGCTAGTTCTTGCCATACCAAGCCATGTACCATAGTCATTCCAAACATATTAAGTAAAATCAAGTTCATGACAAAAGGTGTAAGGATATAAAATGGGCATAAAATATCTAATAAAATATTAATATACAGGACTATAGAAAAGCCAAGATTAAAGAAATAAGATCAAAACTCCAAAAGCCAATCGGTTAAGCAAGGGGTCAGGGGAGCAGCGTACGAAAAAGTCACGCACGCTGAGAGAGCAGCGTAGGTGAAAGTCACGCACGCTACAGGGAGCAGTTACGTGAAAAGTCACGCACGCTCAAGGAAGCAGCTGCGTGAAAAGTCACGCACGCTACAGGGAAGCAGCTGCGTGAAAAGTCACGCACGCTACAGGGAGCAGCTGCGTGAAAAGTCACGCACGCTCAAGGAAGAAACTGCGTAAAAAGTCATGCACGCTACAGGGAAGCAGCTGTATGAAAAGTCACGCACGCTACAGGGAAGCAGCTGCGTGAAAAGTCACGCACGCTACATGGAGCAGCTGCGTGAAAAGTCACGCACGCTCAAGGAAGCAGCTGCATGAAAAGTCACGCACACTGAGAGCTGGTACGCGTAAAAACACGCACGCAGGGTCTGGGTCTTCTTCTCTATGGCTGAGAAGAAGCTCCAATGGCTCCAAAACTTCAAAACCTCATAACTTGGCTATCCGAACTCCAAATCCAGATTTCCAAAGTTCTAACCAGGGTGGAATTGAATGCTCTTCCACAAGGAAACATCAAAAACCCATAAAATCCAACTTAAGTAGCTCAAACCATATAAAATTCGAAAATAGAAATAACTTAGATCTATAACAATGGAGGCTCCAAATCACAAAAACCCAAGAACTAATGTTGATCACCATGTCCTAATCTAGCTAATAGACCAAGAAAATAGGGTTCTCATGTAGTGGCAAGATGTACTTGCCTAGGGTTAGGAGAGTTGTGGAGGAAGGAGAAGAAGAAGAAGAAGGAAATTAATGGTGGAAGTTATGAGGAGAGAGAGTGGTAGGTGGGGATATAAAAAGGGGAAGTTGCGGTGGGGATGAGGGGTAGCATAAGCTAAGGTGCTCCAATACATAAACCAAACCGAACCAACCCAATAAAACCGAGCCAAGCCAAAACCCAAATACGAGAAATACCGAAATTCTACAGGCTGAGAAAAAAATAAAAATACATGCCAAAAATCCAGATACGAGTAAAATACGAAATACGGAAAAATACGGGAAATACGGGAAATGAGGGTGACAATTACTCTTCTTCTTTCCTCCATTACTTCTTCACCTACCAGAGAGAGGGAGAGAGAGGTCTAGGCAAGTGCAACTTGCTTCATAAAGGAACTATAATTTTATTGCTTCATTCTCTTCCTTACAGCATTTTAACTTACTTTAGTACTTGGCATTTTTACTTTCCATGGCCTGATTCTTGTAGATCTAAGTTTATCTTATTTTCGGATTTTTTAAGTTTTGATCTACTTAATCTTGTTATTTCTAAGTTTTGATGGTTCTATGTTGTAGAGAATTTCGTTCTACCCCATTTTGACCTATGGAAGTTCGGATTTGGGCTCCGGATGATGGAGTTATGGAGCTTGAGAACTTGGCTCTCATGGTGTTCTTCTTCTCGAAATTTGGAGAAGATGAACTGTGCTTAGACTTGACCGCATGAACATTTCATACGGCAAGTATTCTCCTAGCCGCATGCATATTTAGCCGCATGAGATCCTGAACCTTCTAGCCGCATGCGCCCCCTTGCCTATGCAGCCGCATGGGTGCCCGCCATATTTAGCCGCATGAATACGAATTTTATTGACCGCATAAGTCCTCAGTCCCTTCCAGCCGCATGGGGTCCAACTCGCCCTCAGCCGCATAAGCCTACTCCCTTCTTGGCTGCATACAGCCCTTCCTATTGGCCGCATGGAGCTTCGATCCGCGCCAGCCGCATAGGCTCGCTTCCCGTCTGCCGCATGCGCTCACCCATTTCTAGCCGCATGAAGCCCACTCTTCTGCTGGCCGCATGAGACCCAACTTCTTGGAACCGCATGCGCCCTTGCCTTCCCAGCCGCATGCGCCTTCACCTCCCAAGCCGCATGCGCCCTTGCCCTTCTAGCCGCATGCCCCTGTCCTTACCAAGTTGTATGCGCTCTCCTTATTGGCCGCATGAGTTCTAGTGACCCTGAGCCGCAGGGCTCCTCCTTGTGCCTTGCCCTGCTATTTAATTATTATTATTATTATTATTATTATTATTTCTCTATTATTATTTGATCTTTGCTAATAACTTGTGTCTTGTAACCTCAGCATAACTTGAATATCCTGATTGAATGCTTGCACTATACTGTCCTGCACATGTACCCTGAACACGACAGTGACCCGTAGTGGTGCACTCCTGGCAAGTAAACATGACATGACCTGATAGTGGCCCATCGTGGCGCACTCTTGACCAGTAAACTTGACATAATAACCTGACATGATATATCTTGATAAGCTGTTGCGACGGCTACCTGATATGACATGACCTGTATAATTAACCCGGACATCGTGGGCGATTGTGCTTGTACAAATAATCCAGTCCTGTCTTGCATCATGTCTAGGATGGGACTTCTGAGTACCACGGTCAAGAGTACCTACTGAAATGGACTAAGGCTAATAACTAGATTAATACATTAGTCATAAAGAGATCTCCCAGCTATATGCAATCTCGTTACCTGGGCGCACTTGGGATCTGTAGCCTGCCGTCGAGTAGGGCACATTTCCAGCACACTGTCATGTGTTGCACCCTTCAAGCTACCTAAGGGTACATGCGTTTCCTGGACGGTGTACCCACCTGAATTCAACCCCTAATTTTCGACTTGGGTAACCTGGATGGTCTGCAGGGCTTGTGGCTGTGGAATAATCTCACTGCATCTTGCTAGTAACTAGGCCTGTGATAACCCTAGCTAGTTAAAGTATCAAGCCGTACTCATTGCTTGGCCGTGATTGATTGAATGGGGAATAATCTGTCTAGCCTTGATCCTGTATAAAATTATCACATGTTCTGATTTTCTTACATTATCTTGCAGATAAATAGGAGAAACCAAGTTCGGTTCAGACGAAGGGTTACAATCCCGGTCCTTGTTTGGTTTAAGGATTGTAACCTGGTTATCTGAATGGTCCCATGGTTATCTTACCATATATCCTCGTGATGTTATATTTTCTCCAGTTTTACTATATATTATTATCTTCTGTGCTAATTGCTGGTTTTAGTTCCTAAGTGAAGCTTTCTTTGTGGCACTTACTTTTTCTGGGGTGTGACCCAGCTGGTTTTGTGTGGCCAGATTTCGGAGCAGCTCCAGATTGTCATGAGGCATAAAGAAGACATTATACCTCACGAGTCAAACAAGTCGGGATACCGCGATCGGATGTCATCCTCACGCTCCCACGTTGACTCACCCAAAGAGTGATGACCCCAAGCGACTCGGACTAATTTGATAGTCTTGTTCTTGAGCGTCTTCTCTCTTCGGTCCAATATAGACACAGGCCTCTCCTCATACGAAAGGTTGGTACCAACAACCAATTCTGAATGATCCAGGATGTGGCTCGGGTCTAGAATATACCATCGTAATTGGGATACATGGAACACGTCATGCACCTCGCTTAGCGACGGCGGAAGAGCGAGACGATAGGACACATCTCCTACTCGCTCCAGAATATAGAATGGCCCTATATACCTAGGATTAAGCTTTTTTCGTACGCCGAAATGAATGACGCCACGGTTAGACGAAATCCTCAGGAATATATGGTCACCGACATAAAACTCGAGAGGGCGCCGATGAGAATCGGCCCAATGGCGCTGGCGATCTTGGGCAACTCAAAGGTGATCCCGGACTCTTCTGACCACTTCAACTGTCTGGGCAATCATTTCTGGACTGAGCATCTGTCTCTCTCCAACATCGTCCCATGCTTGCGGAGATCTGTAATTCCTACCATACAGTGCCTCGAACGGTGCCATCTGGATACTGGCCTGGAAACTGTTGTTGTACGAGAACTCCACCAGGTGCAGGTGATCTTCTCACGAACCACCGAAGTCAAGTGTACAGGACCGCAACATATCTTCAAGAGTCTGGATCGTGCGCTCCGACTGACCATCTGTCTGCGGATGATATGCTGAACTGAACTGGAGACGAGTTCCCAAACTCTCCTGCAGGCTACGCCAAAAGTGCAACGTGAATCTTGAATCTCGGTTCGAGGTGATACTGACTGGCACTCCGTGCAACCTGACAATCTGCCTGAGGTACATCTCTGCTAACTGAGCAGTCGACTGACCAACTCTGAATGGGAGAAAGTGAGCTACCTTCGTGAGCCTGTCAACTATAACCCAAATAGCATCTCGACCCGCTGGGGACCTAGGTAATCCAGTCACAAAATCCATGGTCACATGTTTCCACTTCCATTCTGGAATCGGCAAGGGCTGAAGAAGTCCAGCGGGCCTCTGATGTTCAGCCTTAATTGGCAGACTAAACAACGAGAGACAAACCGGGCTATCTCCCTCTTCATACCATTTCACTAAAAGTGCTGACGGATATCACGGTACATCTTCGTACCATCCGGATGAATGGAATACTGCGAACTGTGGGCCTCTGCCATGATCTCTTGTCGGATATCTCCACTAGGTACACAAAGACGCTTACCATGCCTAAGTGTACCGTCTTCATGAATGTATAACTCCGGTCTTCGTCCTGCCTCACACTCTGCTCTGAGTCGCTGAAGCTTGGAATCTGCTGACTGCGCCATCCGGATCCTCTCGACTATAGTGGACTGAACTTGCATGCTGGCCATCAATGCCATACTGGAAGGGAGGACAACTTCAATACCCATCTTCTGAAGATCTGTTAACAGCTCTGGTTGCGCTGTTAGAAAATAAACTCCGGCTCTCATGCTCAATGCATCTGCAGCAACGTTGGCCTTCCCGGGATGATACTGCAAGTTGACATCATAATCCACAAGAAGCTCCAGCCACCTCCCCTGACGCATGTTAAGATCCTTCTGGGTGAAAACATACTTCAGGCTCTTGTGGTCGGTGAAAATCTCTACCCTATCTCCGTACAAGTAATGCCTCCAAAACTAAGTACAAACACTACTGCTGCCAGCTCCAAGTCATGGGTTGGGTAATTCCTCTCATGATCACGAAGTTGCCGTGACGCATAAGCTATTACCTTCCCATGCTGCATCAGAACACATCCTAGGCCTCTGCCTGAAGTATCACAATACACTGAGAATCCTCCGGTCCCATCTAGAAGTGCGAGAATGGGAGCCATCATCAAGCCTCGCTTCAACTTCTCAAATGAATCCTGATACTCAGTTGTCCAAGCAAACTGCGCATCCTTGCGGGTCAACTGCGTCAATGGCGCTGATATCCGAGCAAAGTCTGAAACAAATCGCCGGTAGTAGCCGGCCAATCCAAGAAAACTGTGAACCTCTGCAACTGTGCTGGACACCGGCCACGACTCAATAGCCACGATCTTCTGGGGATCTACTTCTACTCCTCCTCTGGTGATGATGTGACCCAAGTACGAAATACGATCGAGCCAGAACTCGTATTTACTGAACTTGGCATACAACTGGTGCTCCCTGAGAATCTGAAGAACCACACGGAGATGCTGCTCATGCTTCGCTTCGCTCCTGCTATAGACCAGGATGTCATCCAGAAACACAATCACGAACTGATCTAAATAAGGCATGAAAATATGATTCATGAGATCCATGAATACAGCCGGCGCATTGGTCGCTCCAAATGGCATCACTAGGAACTCCCAATGTCCATACCTAGACCTGAAAGCTGTCTTCGGGATGTCCTGCTCTCTGACCCTGATCTGGTGGTATCCTGAGCACAAGTCGATATTCTGGAGCGAGTAGGTGATGTATCCTATCGTCTCGCTCTTCCACCGTCGCTACGTGAGGTACATGACGTGTTCCATGTATCTCAACTGTGACGGTATATTCCGGACCCGAGCCACATCCTAGATCATTCGAAATTGGTTGTTGGTACCAACCTTTCGTATGAGGAGAGGCCCGTATCCATATTGGACCGGAGAGAGAAGATACTCAAGAACAAGACTATTAAGTTAGTCCGAGTTGCTTGGGGTCATCACTCTTTGGGTGAGTCAACGTGGGAGCGTGAGGATGATATTCGATCGCGATATCCCGACCTGTTTGACTCGTGAGGTATAATATCTTTCTTATGCCTCAGGCCTTCGATTCCTTGCTTGCATAAATAATTGCTTGATTGTTTAACTATTATAGCTTGCCTGTGATTAGTATAGCTTGTCCTTGCATCTCTAGCCTCTTGATTAAATTCCGAGGACAAAATTCTTTTAAGGTGGGGAAAGTTGTAATGCCTATTGTTCGTATTACGTATTTTGGTATACGTATACGTACTTTGACTCGTATTGCATGACACCTTGCTTGGTTTATTTCGACATTTTTAATTGATTGGTTTATTCTTGGGTTGGTTCGGCTTGGCTTGGTTTGCTTGGTTCAAAAATGAACCAAAGGAAAACCCCTACCTACCACCCCCATCATCATTTATTAACCCCAACCACCTTTCTCTCTCTTCATTCAATCTTTTTCATTACTGCTCTTCTTCTTCTTCTTCTTCCTCACCGAACCCCACCGTAGGCAAGTGCAACTTGCTTCTTGAGGGATCTTAATTTTTATTGTTCCATTCTCTTCTTTACATGATTATAAACCTCTTTAGAACTTGGAGTTTTTAATTTTGATGGATAGATTCTTCTAGATCTACATTTTAACTTTGAGTTCATGGAGTTTTCTTGGTTTTGATCTACTAAAACTTGTTATTTTCGAAAACTAATAGTTCCATGAGCAAGAGCATGAAATTTCGTGTGAATTTGGTTTTTGATTCACCTCATTTCGAGTTAAAATGACGTTTTTATGGCCAAAACAAGTTTTTCTGAATTTTCATGTCGGCTGAAGAATGTGGGCTGGCGTAAAATAAGATTTTACGCAGGGAAGCTAGCGTAAAATCGAATTTTACGCAGGAAGGCTTGCGTAAAATGAAATTTTACGCTGGATTGTATCCAGAATGTGAAATTTTACGCTGGGAACCCTGAAATTGCGTATTTTATGCTGGATTGTATCCAGAATGTGAAATTTTACGCATGGAACCCTGAAATTACATATTTTTTGCTGGATTGTATCCAGAATGTGAAATTTTACGCTGGAAACCCTGAAATTGCGTAATTTATGCTGGATTGTATCCAGAATGTGAAATTTTATGCTGGAAACCCTGGAATTGTATATTTTACGCTGGATATCATCCAGAATGTAATATTTTACGCAGGGAACCCTGAAATTGCGTATTTTATGCTGAATGGTGCCCAGAATATAAAATTTTACGCTGGAACCCTCCCCTTTTACATATTTTATGCAGAATTGATTTTTTTTGGCATAAAAAGTGCACAGAATGACTATTTTTGCCAAATTAAGCTATTTTTTAGCCATAATTTCGAAAAACTTAATACATGAAAGTTTTAGATCTCTGTCTCGCCTTTCCAAATATTTCTGGAGCACCTCAGTTTGAGTTCGTATGTGGAAGTTATGCCCCGTCTCCCTGAGCCGCATGATTCCTCCACAACTCTTGCACCCAGTCTATATTTAGTTATTGCATACACGCTTATACCAGGTTAAATGTTAATTTTAAATAATGACATGACATGATAGTGACCCATCGTGGCGCACTCTTGGCAGTGTATTTGACATGATATATATCTCGAATGCGGTTGAGACGGCTAGCATGTCATGACAGAATTGAATGGTCTGGACACCGTGGGTGATTGTGTTTGTACAAAATAAACCAGTACTGTCTTGCATCATGTCTAGGATAGGGATCCCTGAGTACCACGGTCAGGGATACCTACAGTAATTAACTAAGGCTAATAAACTAGAATAATTCAGTAGACATGAAGAGATTCCCAACTACAGGCAATTCCGTTATCTGGGCGCATTAAGTGGACTTGTAGCCTACCGATGAGTAGGGCACATTTCCAGCACACAGTCACGTGTTGCATTCTCCATAAACGGACATTCGGCCTGGATAACCGGATGGTCTGTAGGGCTTGTGGCTATTGGGATAATCTCATTGCATCTTGCTAGTAACTAGGCCTGTGATAACCCTTGTTAGTTAAAAGTATCAAGCCGTACTCTTGATTGGCCGTGATTGATTGGATGGAGTTTATCCCAGCTTAGTCTTGTCCCGATCCTGTACAAGATTGTGACACGACATGATTATTGAGGCTTGCCTTAACAATAACGATCGGGGGTTCAGTTCTGTTCAGGCAAAGGGTTACAACCCCGGTCCTTATTTGGTTTAAGGGTTGTAACCTGGCTCCCGGAGTAGTTCTGTGTCCTCTCTTCGTTATTGTCTTATTGCAACCCCATGCCATGCTCATCATGTTTTATCTTACTGCAACGACATGATTAATTCTTTATACTGGCCTTAACAATAAAGATCAGGGGTCCAGTTCTGTTCAGGCAAAGGGTTACAACCCCGGTCCTTGTTTGGTTTAAGGGTTGTAACCTGGCTCCGGGAGCAGTTCTGAGTCCTCTCTTCGTTTATTGTCATGTTACCTTATCATTAGTATTTGAGACGGGTTTCTATTCAGGTGAAGGGCTGCAATTTCGGTCCTTGTTTGGTTTAAGGGTTGCAGTCCGGCTGCTTGAATGGTTTCCTCGTACTCAATTTATTATTGTTATCTCTATTATTATTATGATCAGTTCTTTTATAAGCTTTCTTTAATTATTCTATTGTGATGTGCTGGTTTTAGTTCCTAAGTGAAGCCTCCTTGTGGTACTTGCTCTTTCTGGGGTCTGACCCAGCTGGTTTTGTATGGCCAGATATCGGAGCAGTCCGAGAGGATCTACCTAACCTCCAGCCAGATGGTGACCACCAGGCATAACTCTGGCAACGAGTGGATTTCTTTTTGTCCTCCCACTTTATTGTAAAATTATTCTTTTGAGGCGTTTAGCCGACGAGCACGTGTTAGCTCGATTGCACATTTACTTATTGTCTGCTTACGGGATGTAACATGATTGACAGATCCTAGGGTTGATCATGTATGACTTAACTCTTGCCAGTCTTGACATTTTGTACGACTAGCTTCATGATCATCCAATATGTAATGTATGGGACGCCTTGTTATTATATATTTGGTGCTATGACATCTTGTAACTATTATTGCTTACTTGAGATTGAGAGAATAGGCTTGTTCATGACCATAGGAGACTGTTGGCTTGTAGTTAAACCCTCATCTATCTAGACAGCCGTGACCGTATAGCGAGGTGGGTTGCACTTCAATATACGTAGCTAGCTATGTACGCCCCCGCTTTCCAGTATTCTGGTTCTGGGGCATTACAGGGTGCTGGTCCCCTCTGCTGAAATCCTGGCTGCCTATTCTGACTCAAGGCTTGGGCCTGAGTATGCTGCTGGGGGTTCTGCTGCTGGAACATCTGGGACTGAGGCGGCAAGGGCCTCGGCAATGGATACTGCTGCTACTGGACCGGAGCTGGTCCTCTCACTGAAGAGCTAGAAAGGTTGGATGATGATGAACCACCCCTATTCGGGCAGGATCCAACCCTATGGTCTGCTGCTCCACAAGCCAGACACAATCCCTGTGCCCTGCGACACTCTGCCACTACATGGCCTGGCTTCCCACAATGAGAACATCCCACTACGGAAGACTGCTTTTGCTTCTGCTGCCGCTGAGGGTACGTCGGGGTGGAATACTGAACCGACGTTACTGAGGCCGTCCGCCTCGGAGCTCCAATAGTCAAAGCCCTGGCTGCCGGGGCTGGGGCTGAAGACTGATTTATCTGGCCGTGGGATCTCTTCCGACCTCCGGCCCTATCCACAATCCTCTGGGAGGTATACTCATGCCTCCGAGCTGCTCTCAAGACTGCATCAAAAGTATGATGCTCAAACTGCTCAACTGCCAATAAAATCTCCAGGTGAAGCCCCTGCTGAAACCGCTGGGCCTTATCATACTCGGTTGCCACCAAGGTGGGAGCAAACCGACTGAGTCTTGAAAACTCGGCCGCATATCCGTCGACCGTCCTGCCCATCTGCTCCAGATTGGTGAACCGGGTCTATAGATCGTACCGAGCTACAGCATCAAAATACTTGGTCTGGAATCTCTCTCTGAACACCGCCCAAGCAATGGGTGCTGCTAATCCAACGGCCTGAGCCGCCCACCAGCTGCGGGCAAGATCTAGCAACTGCAGGCGCACCACGGCTACCTTCTCGTTCTCTGGGGTCCTGGCTGCTTCTAGAATGACTTCTGTGTCCTGGAGCCAAGCATCTGCGGCGATCGCATCTTCACTACCGTCGAAGAAGGGAGGGTTCATGCGCTTGAAGCTGTTGGCCGCGCTGTTACCCTGATGACCGCCCCTGGTCAAAGCATCCGTCACTGCCTGGTGTAAGGCATCTCCTCGACGATCTTGGGAAGCTATCAAGGTCCTGACGAGTCCTACCAAAGTGCCATCATCAAGTTCTACAGGCTGAACTGGCTGGACTGGTGGCTCTCCGCCAGAAGGCACGACTCTGGAGGCTACTCCGGAATGCTGGGCTTGATCCCCGGGTTGCTGCTGATCCATGGGAAGTGCTCCGCCTTGCTGACCGGCAGGTCCAGGAACGATGTCGCTGAAGAAGACGACATGGGGAACAATAATGAAGGACCAAGACAGATCAACGATACAAGCATATGATCAGGACTAGAATCCAGGGATTCAGAAGATACGAACAGAGATCAAGGGCGAATACTGATTGAGACATCTATTCGGTAAACCCTCACATATCTTGATTCACAAGACCTGCATGGGCCACCACTTAAACCATGTCACGCCCCAGAACCAGAATACTGGAGAGCGGTGGCAGACATAGCCAGCTACGTATATGAAATGGAATCTATCTCGCTATACGGTCACGGCTGTCTAGATATATGAGGGTTTAACTACAAGCCAGCAGTCTCTTAAGGTCATGAACAGGCCTATTGTCTCAATCACAAACAAGTAAGTAAAAGTTACAAGATGTATGATCATTAAATATACAATAATAAGGCGTCCCAAATATTACATATTCAGCTGATCATGAAGCTAGTCGTTACAAAATGTGAGGACTAGCAAGAGTTAGTCATACATGATCAACCCTAGGATCTGTCAATCATGTTACAGCCCGTAGGCAGACAGTAAGTAAATTACAATCGAGCTAAACAGGTGCTCGTCGGCTAAATGCCTCAAAAGAATATTTTTACAATAAAGTGGGATATCAAAAATAAACCCACTCGTTGCCCTGGTTACGTCTAGTCGCCACTATCGGGCTGGAAGGTTGGTAGATCCTCTGGAGCTGCTCCGAAATCTGGCCATACAAAACCAGCTGGGTCAGATCCCAGAAAGAGCAAGTGCCACAAGGAAGCTTCACTTAGGAACTAAAACCAGCAATTAGCACAGAAGATAATAATATATAGTAAAACTGGAGAAAATATAACATCACGAGGATATACGGTAAGATAACCATGGGACCGTTCAGATAACCAGATTACAATCCTTAAACCAAACAAGGACCGAGATTGTAACCCTTCGTCTGAACCGAACTTGGTTTCTCCCATTTATCAGCAAAATAATGTAGAAAATCAGGACATGTAACAATCTATACAGGATCAAGACTAGACAGATAAATCCCCATTCAATCAATCACGGCCAAGCAATGAGTACGGCTTGATACTTTAACTAACTAGGGTTATCACAGGCCTAGTTACTAGCAAGATGCAGTGAGATTATTCCACAGCCACAAGCCCTGCAGACCATCCACGTTACCCAGGTCAAATTAGGGGTTGAATTCAGGTGGGTACATCGTCCAGGAAACGCATGTACCCTTAGGTAGCTTGAAGGGTGCAACACATGACAGTGTGCTGGAAATATGCCCTACTCGACGGCAGGCTACAGATCCCAGGCGCGCCCAGGTAACGGGATTGCCTGTAGCTGGGAGATCTCTTTATGACTAATATATTAATCTAGTTATTAGTCTTAGTCTATTTCAGTAGGTACTCCTGACCGTGGTACTCAGGAGTCCCATCCTAGACATGATGCAAGACAGGACTGGATTATTTGTATAAGCACAATCGCCTACGGTGTCCAGGTTATTTATACAGGTCATGTCATGTCAGGTAGCCGTCGTAACAGCTTATCAAGATATATCATGTCAGGTTTACTTGTCAGGAGTGCGCCACGATGGGCCACTATCATGTCACGTACAACTGTCATTTCAATCATGTCAAGCGGCTGGAAAGAGAACAGCCCATGCGGCTGGGAAGAGAACAGCCCATGCGGCTGGGAAGAGAACAGCCCAAGCGGCTGGGAAGAGAACAGCCCATGTGGCTCAGTAGGGTCAGGCGCATGCGACTAAAGGGGAGAATCCATGCGGCAGCAGCTCATGCGGCTGAGGGTCCAAAGCTCATGCGGCTGAGGAGAAGGAGGCATATGCGGCTAGCGGGAAGAGTAAGGTATTATGCGGCTGCAGGGGGAAGGGTTCCTGCGGCTGAGAGCAAGTGGCTTGTATGCGGCTCAGGAAGAAGTTCTCATGCGGCTGGGTAAAGTAAAGTCCCATGCGACCAGCGGGAAGAGAGGGCGCATGAGACTAAGTCAGAGCATTCATGCGGCTGGAAGAAGCGGGGTCCTCATGCGGCCAGGGAGAGCGCATGCGGCTAAACGGGTAACGTCCCATGCGGCTCAAGAAGTGCAGAGTATATGCGGCTGGGGATTGAGCGAGTTATGCGGCTAGATGAGTTCGGCCCTCATGCGGCTCAAGTACTTCCAGCCATGCGGCTGAAGAGAACACTTGTCGTATGAATTATTCGTGCGGTCAAGTCAAGCACAGTTCATCTTCTCCAAAATCTCGAGAAGAAGAACACCATGAGAGCCAAGTTCCCAAGCTCCATAACTCCATCATCCGGAGCCAAAATTCGAACTTCCATAGGTCAAACGGGTCAGAATGAAATGTTCTACAACATAGAACCATCAAAACTTAGAAATAACAAGATTAACTAGATCAAAACCTAAGAATTTCGAAAATAAAGTAAACTTAGATCTACAAGAATCTAGCCATGGAAAGTGAAAATGCCAAGTTCTAAAGTAAGTTAAAATACTGTAAGAAAGAGAATGAAGCAATAAAATTGGAGTTCCTCCATGAAGCAAGTTGCACTTGCCTAGACCTCACTCTCTTGGTAGGTGCAGGAGTTAATGGTGGAGAAGAAGAGAGTAATGAAGAGAGAGAATGAAGAATGGGTTAATAAATACTATGGGTGGTGGTAGGTAGGGGGTTCACCCTTGGTTCATGATGAACCAAGTAAACCAAGCCGAACCGACCCATGAAATAAACCAAGCCATAAATAAAAGCTAAGCAAGGGATCATGCAATACAGAAATAATACGTATATGTATACCCAGATACGTAGTACGAACAACAGGCATTACAGGATCTACCAACCTTCCAGCCCGATGGTGGCGACTAGACGTAACCAGGGCAACGAGTGGGTTTATTTTTGATCTCCCACTTTATTGTAAAAATATTTTTTTGAGGCGTTTAGCCGACGAGCACCTGTTTAGCTCGATTGCACTTACTTACTGTCTGCCTACGGGCTGTAACATGATTGACAGATCCTAGGGTTGATCATGTATGACTAAAACTCTTGCTAGTCCTAACATTTTGTAACGACTAGCTTCATGATCAACTGAATATGTAATGTTTGAGACGCCTTACTATTTTATATTTGGTGATCTAACATCTTGTAACATTTACTCACTTGCTTGTGATTGAGACACTAGGCTTGTTCATGACCTTAAGAGACTGTTGGCTTGTAGTTAAACCCTCATGTATCTAGACAGCCGTGACCGTATAGCGAGATGGAATCCATTTTATATACGCAGCTGTCTATGTCTGCCCCCGCTCTCCAGTATTCTGGTTCTGGGGCGTGACATTAAACCACATAATATTTGATTAATAAGCAACTAAACCACAGGATGTTCAATAGCATCCATACATTAATATTTTAATAAGGAAATATTCCATGGTATAGTGATCATCAAATGCCATGTCTTCAGCTGCTCTTAGAATATCATGCTCATTCTCTAGTTTCTGAACTTCCATCCTCTTGGCATGTTTTTGCTCCATTAGCATCTTTTCTTGATCTTGTAAGTTGTCAACTTCATCTTTTCCCTACAAGTAACCAAAAGATGAGGCAACTTCATCAAGAAAACTCTTTCATAAGTCACATAACGAGTATGCAACCGTGAATAATAAAACACAACTTTAATTTAAATAACTCCCAACAAGTTCAACAAGACAGTTAAATCATTTTTTATGTCTTATATAGATTAAAAATAAATGGGATCCTTTACTCCTATCAGGAGTGTAACTACCCTCCCTCCACCAGTCTGCCGACCTCAACCATGTATTGTGTTATGCTACAAGATGAAGGCAAAAAAGAGTGCAACTGACGATTGGATGGCTGGAAGGAAACTTCTCCCTAGGAGAAGCAATCATTACTCATTAAAGATGCATACAAGTTCAGAAACATCCAGAAAATGCTGCAAATTTTTTTTATTGAACCAGACATGCCAGAGAATAAACAGGCTTTTGTACAACTGTGAGTGATATGTTAAAAAAGCGAACATAATCGTTATAACTGAACATAATGGATTACTGCTACTAAATCGCAAATATGCACAGCGGCCATCTTAGCCAAACCAGAATAGATCTATGAAGTCCTTTACTAGAAGTATTGCGCAAAATTTATCGTTGCAACTAGTAACCATGATATGTTAGATGCTTGTTCAAGTCTTAGTATTAATTATTAAAGCAGTTTAACATCAAACGAGAAATCAAGAACTAAACATTAAAAATATAAATGTATCATTAGAGAGATTAGAGGGGCCTCGAGCATATACCTTAGATGTGCAGTCCAATTGCCTTAGTATCAGTTGACTGATACTCTAAATTGAGTATCAGACCTTGGTAATTGACCATATTTTTTCTCTTCATTGTATCAATAAATGATGAGCTTGTATGTTCTATTAAACATTCTGTCCACTGCTTTCATGTTAATTGAATCCCTTAGCTAGTTCAGTCCTAGGATGTCTTTAGTTCAGTCCATGGGTACTTACTACTTGCCCAGTCCTTTGGTTGCATGTTATCTATCCCACTTTCAATTTTTGTCCAATGATCTAAATATGTGATTAGGTATCACTGTAATGATCATTTCCATAGTAAGAAATCAGGATCCGTGAGCAGACAAAGATCACCCAGAAAAATGGAAGCAAATATTCGATTGAGAGTTTTGACTACGAAAAGCAGTACAGCTCGATGTAGATTGTAGAGATATCTAAACAAGTTGAAAATGAATGGAACACCAGATAGTCGGCCAACATACATTTATGAAAACAAGTTACATTATCGAATGCTAGAAAAAACTGATTAAATATAAGAAAAGATGTCAAGGGGCAAATTGGGTTAGGGTTATGGAAGGGCTGACTTAATCATTTAGTCAGGATTGTTTCAGCGTTTTGACCTATATACTGGCAACTGATATGGAATTAAGAATAGTATACAGTTAAATTATAATTCAGCATCTGTAATTTCGATGGAAATTTAACGCACGACAAAACATTGGCCAATATGCAAGTTAGTTGACTAGGTTTATCATTTCAACATTTGACCAGAATTTTACCTGATACAAAATATTAACAAAGGGAACGGTCACTGGTTATCAAAATAATAAAATGTTTTCAAAGATACCAGAACTGAAAGTTGGTACATTGATCAAAATACTGAATAGACCAATAGAAAAAACTTGTAACCTTAAAGTCTACTGGACAAAATGAAAAAGGTTGTACAGGTATGAGAAGAAAAAATGCAGAAATGCCAGTTATGGAAGGGAGGGCCAATAAAAAGAAGTCAAAATTATTCTTGATTTGGTTTGGTTGGCAAGCTGGAACTAGGTTCCATTCACATATTTAAACTTTTAAAAATCCTAGATGGTTTCAGGCAGGTAGCAACTGGAGTAGACGTCTCTAGGACGGGCTCTCCATGCTTGGTTTAGTCTCCTTACTCTAGAATAGGCCTAGGAACTAATTGCTTATCTTGTACCAGATAACTTAGGTCAAAATGGTTCCAAGGGCAATATTACAGTGATACCTAATCACATCCTGAAGTACTCCTGAAAGTAACAATGAAACATATTTTCTCATCAAATTGAGCGTACCTCCAAAAGTACACCACCAACCTTCCTCCGAAGCGCTCCATACTGCATAAAGGAAGCTCAAGATCAATATAATCACATAAACACTTTACTATCAACACATACTTATCGTTTGTATATATACCTGTTGTTACAAATATCGGAGCCGTTTGGCTCCCCAAACAAGAAAACCTCCATAAGCTATTTCACAAAGAAAAGATATTCCATCTTGTGGACCATCATAAACTGTTGCTTCTGGCTTTATCACCTCGGACACATAAACGATTTTCTCATCATCTTGCACCTTTCTTCCATGACAGGTAGTGTGAGATGCTATAAATCCCTTTGCAACATCCTCTCGTTCCCGTCCAAGTAAAATAACATTTTGTTTTCCTCCAGGAGCCGGTCCATCATTGTTATCATGGACAACATGGCCATTATTTTTTTTACCATGGACAACAGGACTAGTATTGTTGTTACTAGGGACACGACCGACGGTATTCAAAACAGGATTCAAATTTCCTATAGTTTTACTGATATGCACGGAGTTAGACGCCCCTTCTGTCTCGGGCGTGCCAGAAGTAAAAATTGGATTTTGGGGTTGATGTGTAGCGTCGCCACGAGTGAGCAATTCCCGTAACATAACCTCAACAATATCCAACCTTTGGAGAACCTCTGGGTTGGCATTTTTGCTAGCTATTGCCTTTGCTGCTTGTCTAATTTTTACTTGCTTCACCGAGGATGTGGAGCTAACTGCACGACAATGACTCTTTTTATCAACTCCAAAAACTTCAGCAATAGGGTCAGTCTCAAGGTCTACTAGGCTTGACACACCATCATGACCACTCGCACTTGCAGCTTCTTTTTGCCTCTTTTCTGCTGCTTCTAATTCATTCTGTGATTTGACATATTATAAGAAAAATATGAGTTTAAGGAGGCTAAAAAGATTTGAAAAGCTGATATAAAAAACTGATATTTAAAACTAATAAAGTAACATGCTGTTCCTGATCAACATATCCTTCTAAACACAAACATTAAAATCCTTCCAAGTCTAAACTATAAAAAGCAACACAAACAAATAAAGTAACATGCTGTTGCTGAATTATCTGTCAATCCTGAGACAAGATTCGAACCCAGGGCCTCAAGCTTATGAGCTTTGCGAGTTTCCATAAGAAAAGAAATGTGAACATAAGGCTTTTGCTTATCAGTTTTTTTTGTTAGTCGTACATTCATATATGAACGATAACATATATGACTGCGAAACTTTGTCAATTCTCTTTATCATCCATAAAGGAGCATGAATAGAACGATAACATATATGAAAGCCTTATTTTATACAAATAGAACCTCATTTTGTACTTACATATTTTTCCAATGCACATGGAAGCACATTTCCAGTAGCCTTACTTTTGTGGGCTCTCTTCCACGCTTCTGACCGTGTAACACCCTCCGCAGGATGTTCTTCCTCCTACAAGTACAAGTAGGAATTAAAAATAGTACTTCCAAGAGCATGGGAAATAACAATATCAATCTTTTTTGGAGTAAAATTATGGTATAATACACACCAATTCTTCGTATACTCTTTTATAACTTTTCTTCCAAGAGCATGGGAGATTTTACATTGGGCCTTGTTTTCAGCATTCTTCTTGCGTTGCTCAATCTTCTTTGGAGTGTACTCATTCCCGATAAACTTCTCCCACCAGATTTTATCAATATCATCAGGACATTGAGCCAGTGCTAGAGGTTTCGGTAAGTATATTCATTCTTTGTTCTTGATTGTGGCTCGTAGGTGATACTTCATTGTCCTTAAAAATTGTAGAAATTTTGCTTTCAATAGTGGTCGAGCAAGGATGGGATCAATATTGAATTCAAACTCCGTCTGCCACAACAACAATAAAGCATATAAGGCATTCTTTAAGTAGCTGAAACAATTACAAAAAATGCTCAAAATATATGTAAAGAAGTAAAACAAAATAGTGATTTACCATCAACGAATTCCAAAGAGCGTCAGTGTACACCTTATCCACATTCCTCCAGTCATCATAACCAATTTGGATGTGAGCTCGAATATATTTTCCACATCTACTACTCCATTTTGTTTCGTCTTTACCTCTAATTACACCATTTGCTTCAATATGGAGCAAGTATCTTTTGTCTTTTGATGGAAGGGGGCTTGTGTTCCACTAGGATTGGATGACATTCTGCATTCATCAACACATTAGAGCAATAACAAATATCAAAATGAAGAGGTAGCATACAAGGAGGCTCTTTGACAGTGCTGGATTTTGATAAGATTCAAGTAAAGATGTAACAAAATAGATAGCTATATTCAAGAATGAGCAATTTAATAAGACAAATCGAAACCTGACATCAGAAATATAAGTTCTCAAAAACATCATAATGAATATTATATTCTTGACCTTTATGAGCATGGCTCTCTTCTCTAGTATGAGATTAAAATGTGTAACCAGCTAGAACATGCTCATATTTGTTAGCCACAAAGCTGAAACATCATGGAATTTTTATATATATATATTTGGTGTTTATATATTTTTATATATATTTGCTTAACGTGTCTTAACATATTCATATGTGTGCAATATAGTTAACAAAGGAGTGTCCCAGTGTCATGAGGGGAATGCCAATGCAAGTTCGCGGGGAGGGGGTGTTAGGATGTTTGCATTTATATTTCCAATGGAAGGCCCTTTTTATTTTACATATCTTCCTGTCTTCATAAGATCTGGAAAATGATAGATTTCGTATCAAATACAAGGATAATACAAGGATAGATTTCATATTTTATATATCCTTTTTCTTTTTCTTTTATATATTTCCAGTGTCAAATACAAGGATAGATTTCATATTTTTTACTGTTAAAACACTTGTAAAGGCAAGTCATTAAGATGCAGGTAAAAGGAAATCTTCACAGTAGTGGAAGTGTGGAACCTACTTGTGTGTGTAAGAGTAGAAGGAAATCCTTCTATTCTTTGGATGTGAAAACCTTTCTACCTTGTCTGTACCTGAGATGTTGGCATGCCATTTAACCAATAAATAATGATATAGAAATGAGATTAACTGGTGGGTCTTTATACCTTGTGTGTGTAAGAGTAGATGCAGGTAAAAGAAAATCCTTCAACAACTTTTTGGATGTAAAAACCTTTCTACCTTGTCTGTACCTAGGCACATGGCCCATACACTGCCACCCAAGGTCAACCACACACTTGATCATGTAGCTACTGCTACCCCCTGCTTCTAACACCCCTCAAAGGCCAATTAGCTACTGCCAAGGCCACACTAACATAGCCAATTAGCTACTTCTAAGGCCATGTAGCTACTGCCAAGGCCAAACTAGCCTAGCCAAACCAACCATGCCTGGTACCTACTGCAGGCCAATTAGCTCTGCCCCAGTCCATGGCCACCCACAGGCCTGTGCCAAGGAGGCACAGCCTGGCCACACTAGTGTATCTGCTGTGCACTTCAACATCTTCACTGTACAGGGAAAGCCTTCCCTCAAAACTTTAATTATCTGATGCCAACACAAGATTTCAAATCATTTAACAGAACATAAAAAAGGCTTTGTAAGGCAATCCTCCCCTCCCTTCCTCCAATGTATTCAAATTTTACTAAGTCAGCTTATTGTTTATTCTTTACACTTCTGAAAACTGATCAACCCATTATCATATAGTCAAGATAGTTAACTCAATAGTTTCGAGTGTTGAAATAACTCAAGAAAAACGGCACCAGCAACATAATACACTCACTAGTAACTATGTGAAAAGATTCCAGGAAGATATTACATTCTAATGAAATTGTGTCTATTTAAAGATACTGATGTTGAACACTAGTACTAGATGAAGGCTCAAGTACTAGAATTCGAACCAAAGAACATAGTATAAAGAGTGGAAATCAGTTTCAAAACCAACATTCTGATTCCATAAAAAGTCATAAACATGAGATTACATAATTTACATGTTAGTGAATAATGTAACTTGTGAAACAAAACAACTTGGACTGATACACAACTTGTATAGTCGTTATCTTAAAACAAAACAACTTGGACTGATACACAACTGGAGATTAGAGAACATTTACATGATTACATTTTTACCTATAGTACACTGTAATATTGGTAGTATCATTCATTATTACATTGCTGAATCATCTGACATCGATTACAAAACAAATGCAGGTACATGTGCGCATACACACAAAAACAGAACAAGGAAAGGGTGAGTTGGTTATTATCAAGAATTATACTAGAACCAAAAACATATTGTCCAAACCCAACTCCTAGCATGTGATAAGAAAAAAAAAGTCTTTTATTTAGAATGCTGAATTCTATACAGGTTTAGATATAAAAATACAAAACAAATATACTGTGGAAATATGATGAGAGTCTGTAACTTAAAAACTCACACCTTTACTTGGTATGTTCATGTTTTACTTGGTATGTTCTAACCTCATTCATTCCTTACATGACATGTTCTAATATTATCTGTGTTTAATAAATCTATATTTCGTAGTTATTGACTCGTAAAGGTTAATTACTCATACATATTTGCTGTTTATGGCCTCAAATGATCTGGTAACCGCGGATTCAAATCTTATCACCAGGAAAAGAAAATGAAAAATAGAAAGAAGTAAGATACTTGAGAAAGAAAAATTATTAGTAGGCTCGTCAGACTTATAAAATGTGTACAGGTTCATAAATTGTCAGGTTACACTTCCACCAGTTATAGACTTGTTACTGTAGAATACCAATTATGAATCAAGTAATTGTACATACAAGCCAGGTAACAGTTTCACCAGCTATAGACTTGTTGGTGTATAATACAGTTATGAATCAAGTACATGAGCAATAAGAGAGTAATATAGATATAACTCAGTCAATTGTACAAAAAAGTAATGTACTACAAATGATTCCTTTCCAGGTTGCAAATAAAACAGTTTAATATGGTACATGAACAATAAGAGAGTAATATAGATATAACTCAGTCAGTTGTACAATAAAGTCTGGAAAGAAAAGTCAATTAATGCCCAAAATAGCAACAAACTTGTATTATATTCATTTTTTCCCAATGCATTTTAATAGTGGAGCCAAGTGAGGTTGTTCCACGATACAGGATTGGAAATTTTCTAGTATATTCAGCCCATCAACCTCATCAGTCATTCGCTTTGGAGAACGAAGAACAACCGACCAATCAGGATTTTGAATGTCTGTTACATAAAAAACCTGACTTGCTTCAAATGCAAGAATTGCTGGCTCATCATACTCCCCATCAGTGCTCTTCAACTTTTTTAAATTCACCATCAACAAGTTAGAGTTTGGGCATAACTTACAACCATTAGTCTTATCTCCAACATTCACCCAATCACAATAAAACACAACATGGTGAAAGTCATAATAATCAACCTCTATTATCTCTTTGATGATCCCATTCCAAGTAGTATCATCATCCTTAAGGTTTTGGTCTTTTGAACTTGCCCTGAATGTGGTGATTGCATCCATGCAAACGCCGCTATCTTGTGTTGCAACCGTGTCGTCGTAACTCAGGGGAGAAAAGATATAGCCATTGACCGTGTACTTAATATATGCTTTGACTTGCCGACTTGGTCCACTAATGTATCGCCAGAGCTCTCCATCCATACATTCTTCTTCAACTAACTAGTAAAGCAATAAAGTAATCGCAATTAACTAGCACTACATCAAGTAAATGAGACATATATTATAATTTAAATACACACCTTTTTGTGCAACCAATCAATGAATTTGGATTGTATCACTACTTCGGCCTCTTTAGTGTTACCACGGGACGTAGTTTCCAAAGTCGAACGATAAAAACTGAAAATCATTTAAACTGAATAAAATATAAATAGAAAAGATTTTTTAACAATTCTTTATTCCAAAGATGAGTGATACCTGTAGTACTCTACTAGTTTCGGCATTTCCAATCTAAAAATTATCCATCTTCGAATTTGTCTCCATTGTACCCCGGTTAACTTAATCATTTTATCCTCTATAATAGAGCGCTCATACACATCATCACCATTTTCAACTAGATAAGATGCGTGAGTTGAACTATGATTACCATCACGTGGATTTGTGTCACGACCTGCTATCCAAATTGTTGGGCCAGGCCGAGTCATGCCCAGCCTACGTTTGATATAAAATACAGTAAGCTGTTCTAAAGACAACAGGATAAGACTAAAATGTGCTAACAGTTCTATAAGTGAATAAAAGTCATAAATGCTCCAAACACAAAAGTCGTATCATATAGTAAAATGTCCAAAGTACAAGTCTGAAATATAAAACTGGATACATGTCCAGTTACAAATATGTAGCCTAATACATGACTACTCTCAAAAGTCTAAAGCAAAAAGATAACTAGGCGAGGTTCCCCACAGGAACATCCTCGTAAAGCAAAGCCGGGTCCTCGACAGTAACTCCATAATATGTGTCGCAGAGTAACTCCTCCTCAGTAAGGACACCTACAACGTTATCCTATCAGGACGGGAGCAAGTACTGAATCTAGCAAACTAGCATATGAAACATGGAAATGAACATAAGAGAATAACTGGAAACATGGCATCACACAATCTATCATGGCAAGGACACATATGTCACGCCCCAAAACCAGAATACTGGAGGGGGGGGCAAACATAGCCAGCTACGTATAATAAAATGGAATCCATGTCACTATACGGTCACGGCTGTCTAGATATATGAGGGTTTAACTACAAGCCATCAGTCTCCTATGGTCAAAACGAGCCTATTGTCTCAATCTCAAGCAATGTAATAACAGTTACAAGATATCAGAACACCAAATATACAATAGTAAGGCGTCCCATACATTACATATTCGGATGATCATGAAGCTAGTCGTACAAAATGTCAGGACTAGCAAGAGTTTCAGTCATACATGATCAACCCTAGGATTTGTCAATCATGTTACAGCCCGTAGGCAGACAGTAAATAAAGGTGCAATACGAGCTAACACGTGCTCGCCGGCTAAACGTCTCAAAAGAATAATTTTACAAATAGAGTGGGAGGACAAAAGAAACCCACTCGTTGCCCTGGTTACGTCTGGTGGTCACCATCGGGCTGGAAGACAGGTGGATCCTCTGGTGCTGCTCCGATATCTGGCCACACAAAACCAGCTGGGTCAGACCCCAGAAAGAGCAAGTGCCACAAAGGAGGCTTCACTTAGGAACTAAAACCAGCATATCATAATAGAATATTAAAGATAATAAATAAAGAACTGATAATAATAGAGATAACAACAGTAAACTGAGTACGAAGAAACTATTCAAGTAGCCAGGTCAAAACCCTTAAACCAAACAAGGATCGGGGTTGCAGCCCTTCGCCTGAATAGAAACCCGTCTCAAATACTATTGGTACAGTGAAGACAATAACAAAGAAAGGACATAGAACTGCTCCGGGAGCCAGGTTACAACCCTTAAACCAAACAAGGACCGGGGTTGTAACCCTTCGCCTGAACAGAACTGGACCCCTGATCTTTATTGCTATGGCCAGTATAAATGATCATGGTATTAAGGTAAGGTAAAACATGACGAACATGGCATGGGATTGCAATAAGACAATAAACGAAGAGAGGACACAGAACTGCTCCGGGAGCCAGGTTACAACCCTTAAAATAAATAAGGACCGGGGTTGTAACCCTTCGCCTGAACAGAACTGGACCCCCGATCGTTATTGTTAAGGCAAGCATCAATAATCATGTCATGTCACAATCTTGCAGAGGATAATGATAAGACTAAGCTGGAATAAACTACATCCAATCAATCACGGCCAATCAAGAGTACGGCTTGATACTTTTAACTAACTAGGGTTATCACAGGCCTAGTTACTAGCAAGATACAATGAGATTATCCCAACAGCCACAAGCCCTGCAGACCATCCGGTTATCCAGGTCGAATGTCCGTTTAGGAAGAATGCAACACATGACTGTGTGCTGGAAATGTGACCTACTCGTCGGTAGGCTACAAGTCCACTGAATGCGCCCAGATAACGGGATTGCCTGTAGCTGGGAATCTCTTCATGACTACTGAGTCATTCTAGTTAATTAGCCTTAGTCAATTTCAGTAGGTACCCCTGACCGTGGTACTCAGGGGTCCCCATCCTAGACATGATGCAAGACAGTACTAGTTTATTTATACAAACACAATCGTCCACGGTGTCCAAGTCTTTCATACTTGTCATGTCAGGTTAGCTGTCGTAACTGCATGCTGAGATATATCATGTCAGTTTACTTGTCAAGAGTGCGCCACAGCGGGCCACTATCGTGTTCTATTCTTACAATATTATAAATGAGAGAAACTTGCATAAAAATAACTAGTGACATATTCTTGATGCTAAGGAGAAGATCTACAACTTTTACGTTGGGAGTTGGGAGAAATTCGAGCCATAATTCAGTCAATTAGGACATATAACAGTTAGAAATAGTCAAAATATGCATTATGCGGCCTATTCTGCGACACCATATGCGGCCAACTGCGACATGCGGCCTATGCGGCTCAACTGCGATATCTTATATGGCCAACTGCGACATGCGGCTCAACTGCGACATCATATGCGGCTAACTACGACATGCGGCTTATGCGGCTCAACTGCGACACCATATGCGGCCAACTGCGACATGCGGCTCAACTGCGACATCATATGCGGCCAACTGCGACATACGGCTTATGCGGCTCAACTGCGACACCATATGCGGCCAACTGCGACATGCGGCCTATGCGGCTCATCTGCGATATCATATGCGGCCAACTGCGATATGCGGCTCATGCGGCTCAACAGCGATATCATATACGGCCAACTATGACATGTGCCTCATGCGGCTCAACAGCGACATCATATGCGGCCAACTGCGACATGTGCCTCATGCGGCTCATTTTGCGACATTATATGCGGCCAACTGCGACATGCGACTCATACGGCTCAACAGCGACATCATATGCGGCCAACTGCGACATACGGCTCATGCGGCTCAACAGCGACATCATATGCGGCCAACTGCGACATGTGCCTTATGCGGCTCAACAGCGACATCATATGCGGCCAACTGCGACATGTGCCTCATGCGGCTCATTTCGCGACATCATATGCGGCCAACTGCGACATGTGCCTCATGCTGCAGATGAACATAGAAGTTTGACCAAAATTGTTTTGGCCATAACTTCCTCATCCGAAGTCGAAATCAAGCGAAACAAAAGCCAAAACTGCATGAAATTGAATTTTCTACAACATAGAACCATTAGTTTTCGAAAATAACCAAGTTTTAGAGATCAAAACCAAAAAAACTGAAAAGTTATAAACTTAGATCTACAAGAAATTATCCATCAAAATGAAAAAGGCCAAGTTCTAAAGAGTCTTAAAATCAAGTAAGGAAGAGAATGGAACAATAAAACTTGAGATCCATCATGAAGCAAGTTTGCACTTGCCTAGCTCTCTTTTCTGGTAGTTGGAAGAGTAAATGGTGGAGAAGAAGAAGTGATGGAGAAGAATAAATGAAGAGAGAGAGAGAGTTAGGTGGAAATATAAATGAGGGTGGTGGTGGTAGGTATGGGTTCTCCCCTTGGTTCATGATGAACCAAGGCAACCCAAGCCTAGCCGAACCAACCCAAAATAAACCGAGCCAAGCCATGAGGTATGCGATACAATATAAAATATGTACACGTATTCCAAGATACGTAATACAAACTACAGGCATTACAACTCTACCCACCTTAAAAGAATTCCGTCCTCGGAATTTAATTAAGAGGCGAGAGGGATAAGAACAAGCTATACTATTCATAGGCAAGCTATACTAATCAAGCAATCAAATAATTATTCATGCAAGCAAGGAATCGAAGGCATAAGGCATAAGATAGATATTATACCTCACGAGTCAAACATGTCAGGATATCGCGATCGGATATCATCCTCACGTTCCCACGTCGACTCACCCAAAGAGTGATGACCCCAAGCAATACGGACTAAACTAATAGTCTTGTTTTTGAGTATCTTCTCTCTCCGGTCCAATATAGACACGGGCCTCTCCTCATACGAAAGGTTGGTACCAACAACCAATTTCGAATGATCCAGGATATGGCTCGGGTCCGGGATATACCGTCGCAGTTGGGATACATGGAATACGTCATGCACCTCACGTAGCGACGACGGAAGAGCGAGACGATATGACACATCACCTACTCGCTCCAGAATATCGAACGGCCCTATATACCTAGGACTAAGCTTTCCTCGTATGTCGAAACGAATGACACCGCGGTTAGGCAAAATTCTCAGGAATACATGGTCGCCGACAGAAAACTCAAGAGGGCGCCGATGAGAATCGGCCATGACGCTGGCGATCTTGGGCAACTCGAAGATGATCTCTGACTCTTCTGACCACTTCAATGGTCTGAGCAATCATTTTCGGACCAAGCATCTGCCTCCCTCCAACATCATCCCAGGCTAGCGGGGATCGTCACTTCCTACCATATAGTGCCTCGAACGGTGCCATCTGGATACTGGCTTGGAAACTGTTATTGTACGAGAACTCCACCAGATGCAGGTGATCTTCCCACGAACCACCGAAGTCGAGCGTACAAGATCGCAACATATCTTCAAGAGTCTGGATCGTGCGTTCTGACTGGCCATCTGTCTGTGGGTGATATGCTGAGCTGAACTGGAGACGAGTCTCCAAACTCTCTTGTAGGCTACGCCAAAAGTGCGACATAAATCTTGAATCTCTGTCTGAAGTGATACTGACTGGTACACCGTACAATCTAACAATCTGTCGGAGATACATCTCCGCTAGCTGAGCCGTCGACTGACCAACTCTGAACGGGAGAAAGTGAGCCACCTTCGTGAGCCTGTCTATGATAACCCAAATAGCGTCTCTGCCAGCCGGGGATCTAGGCAATCCAGTCACAAAATCCATGATTATATGCTCCCATTTCCACTCAGGAATCGGCAATGGTTGAAGTAGTCCAGCTGGTCTCTGATGTTCAGCCTTGACTTGCTGGTAGACTAAACAACGAGAGACAAACCGGGCTATCTCCCTCTTCATGTCATTCCACCAAAAGTGCTGACGAATATCACGGTACATCTTCGTACCACCGGGATGAATAAAATACTGTGAACTGTGGGCCTCTGCCATGATCTCCTGTCTGATATCTCCACTGAGTACACAAAGACGCTTACCATGTCGAAGTATACCGTCTTCATGATTGCATAACTCTGGTCTTCGTCCTGCCTCACACTCTGCTCTAAGTCGCTGAAGCTTGGGATCTGCTGACTGCGCCATCCGGATCCTCTCGACTATAGTAGACTGGACTTGCATGCTGGCCATCAATGCCACACTGGAAGGGAGGACAACTTCTATACCCATCTTCTGAAGATCGGCTAACAGTTCTGGTTATGCTGTCAGGAAATAAACTCCTGCCCTCCTGCTCAATGCATCTGCAACAACGTTGGCCTTCCCTGGGTGATACTGCAGGTTGACATCATAATCCACAAGCAGCTCTAGCTATCTCCTCTGACGCATGTTGAGATCCTTCTGGGTGAAAACATACTTCAGGCTCTTGTGGTCGGTGAAAATTTCCACCCTATCTCCGTATAGGTAATGCCTCCACAACTTAAGTGCAAACACTACTGCTGCCAGCTCCAAGTCATGGGTTGGGTAATTCCTCTCATGATCACGAAGTTGTCGTGACGCATAAGCTATTACCTTCCCATGCTGCATCAGAACACATCCTAAACCCCTGCCCGAAGCATCACAATACACTGAGAATCCTTCGATTCCATCTGGAAGCGTGAGAATAGGAGCCGTCATCAAGCCTCGCTTCAACCTCTCAAAAGAATCCTGGCATTCTGCGGTCCAAGCAAACTGCACATCCTTGCGGGTCAACTGGGTCAATGGCGCAAAAATTCGAGAAAAGTCTGAAACAAATCGCCGGTAGTAGCCGGCCAAGCCAAGAAAACTGTGAATTTCTGCCACTGTGCTAGGTACCAGCCACGTTTCAATGGCCACGATCTTCTGGGGATCCACTTCAACTCATCCTCAGGTGATGATATGACCCAAGTACAAAATGCGATCGAGCCATAACTCGTATTTACTAAACTTGGCATATAACTGGTGCTCTCTGAGAATCTGGAGGACAACTCGGAGATGCTGCTCATGCTTCGCTTCACTCTTGCTGTAGACCAGGATGTCGTCTAGGAACACAATCACGAACTGATCCAAATAAGGCATGAAGATGCGATTCATGAGATCCATGAATACAGCCGGCGCATTGGTTGCTCCAAATGGCATCACAAGGAACTCCTAATACCCATACCTAGATCTGAAAGCAGTCTTCGGGATGTCCTGCTCTCTGAATCTGATCTGATGGTATCCTGAGCGCAAGTCGATCTTCGAAAATACTGACGCCCCTTTGAGTTGATCAAACAAGTCATCTATCCTCGGGAGAGGATATCTGTTCTTGATTGTCACTGAGTTCAAGGTACGATAATCAACACAAAATCTGAATGTACCATCCTTCTTTTTCACAAGAAGCATCGGGGCTTCCCAAGGCGATCCACTAGCATGAATGAATCCCTTGGTTCTGAGTTCTTCAATCATCTTGTACAATATCTCTAACTCTGACGGCGCCATCCTGTAGACTCTCTCTGACACTGGAGCTGTCCCGGGAATCAAGTCGATGGTAAACTCGATCTCTCGCTCTGGCGGCATCCCTGGAAGCTCTTCTGGGAAAACATCTGGAAACTCTTCGACTATCCGAGGTAACTGCACTGCTGCTACTTGCCATCCACAATAATGGAGGAGAAGGTTCAACTTCGCCTCGGGAGAAGAAAAACTTCGGCTCACCTGGAATGCTAAAAATAACCCTGCCAATGTGGCAGTCTATCCTAGCATACTGGTCCCTCAACCAATCCATCCCTAAGACCACATCATAATCGGCCATCGGAAACTCTATCAATCTAGCGGGGAATTCTCTACCGCTAACTACGATCCGACACGAGAAAAACACTCTATCTACTCCCACAAGTCCATTACCAGTAAGTATATTGAGCCTCACTGATAATGACTCGGGCTCCAATCCAACCCGTGTCGCGAATCGTGCAGACATAAATGAATGCGAGGCACCAGAATCAAATAATACTGAAGCTGGAAAGGTGTTGACGAGAATAGTACCTGCCACCACCTCACCTGGTGCTATTCCTTCTTCTCCCATGGTCAAAGCCAGCACTTGACCATGTCCTCTAGGTACAGGTCCCCTCTGCTAAAAATTCCTCTGCCTGCTCAGGATCAAGGCTTGGGCTTGGGCATACTGTTGCGGTCTTTGCTGCTGGATTGCCTGGGCCTGCGTCGACAATGGCCTCGGGAACAGGTACTGCAGCTGCTGCTGCTGCTGGACTGGTGCTGGTCCTCTAACTGAAGGACTAGAGAAAGCGGATGAACTCCTCCTGTTCGGGCAGTTCCCAACCCTGTGGTCCGGGGCACCATAAATCAAGCACAAACCCTGTGCTCTACGACACTCTGACACCACATGTCCTGGCTTCCCGTAGTGTGAACATCCCACTACGGAAGACTGCTTCTGCTTCTGCTGCTGAGGGTGCGTCGGGGTGGAATGCTGAACCGACGTCACTGAGGCCGCCCGCCTCGGAGCTCCAATGGTCAAAGCCCTGGCTGCCGGGGCTGGTGCTGAAGACTGATTCATCTGGCCGTGAGATCGCTTCCGACCTCCGGTCCTATCCACGATCCTCTGGAATGTGTATTCATGCCTCCGGGCTGCTCTCAACACTGCATCAAAAGTTTGATGCTCAAACTGCTCTACCGCCAATAAAATCTCTAGGTGGAGCCCCTGCTGGAACCGCTGGACTCTATCGAACTCGGTCGCCACCAAGGTGGGAGCAAACCGACTAAGCCTGGAGAACTCGGCCGCATATCCATCGACCGTCCTGCCCATCTGCTTCAGATTGGTGAACCTCGTCTGTAGATCATACCGAGCTACAGCATCAAAATACTTGGTCTGGAATCTCTTCCTGAATACTGTCCATGAAATAGGGGCCACTAATCCATCGACCTGCGCTGCCCACCAGCTGCGGGCAAGATCTAGTAACTGCAGGCGCACTACGGCCACCTTCTCGTTCTCTGGAGTCCTTGCTGCTTCTAGAATCACCTCTGTGTCCTGAAGCCATACATCTGCAGCGATCGCATCTTCACTGCCATCGAAGAAGGGAGGGTTCAAGCGCTTGAAGCTGTTGGCCGCGCTATTACCCTGATGACCTCCTCTGGTCAAAGCGTGTGCCACCGCCTGGTACAAGGCATCTCCTCGACGATCCTGAGAAGCTAATAATGATCTGATGAGACCCACTAAAGTGCCATCATCAGGCTCTGCAGGCTGGACAGGCTGAACTGGTGGTTCTCCTTCTGTAGGCATGACTCTGGAGGCTACTCCTGAATGCAGGGCTTGATCTCCAGGTTGCTGCTGGTCCGCTGGAGGTGCACCGCCTTGCTGATCGACAAGTCCAGGAACAATGCCGCTGAAGATGACGACATAGGGAACAATAAGGAAGGACCATGACAGATCAACGATACAAGCATGTGATCAGGTCAAGATTCTCATGGATTTGAAGATACGAGCAGAGATCAAGGGCGAATACTGATTGAGACATCTATTCGGTAAACCCTCAAATATCTTGATTTACAAGACCTGCATGGACCACCACTAAAACCATGTCACGCCCCAAAACCAGAATACTGGAGAGCGGGGGCAGACATAGCCAGTTACGTATAATGAAATGGAATCCACGTCACTATATGGTCACGACTGTCTAGATATATGAGGGTTTAACTACAAGCCATCAGTCTCCTATGGTCAAAACGAGCCTATTGTCTCAATCTCAAGCAATGTAATAACAGTTACAAGATGTCAGAACACCAAATATACAATAGTAAGGCGTCCCATACATTACATATTCGGATGATCATGAAGCTAGTCGTACAAAATGTCAGGACTAGCAAGAGTTTCAGTCATACATGATCAACCCTAAGATTTGTCAATCATGTTACAGCCCGTAGACAGACAGCAAATAAAGGTGCAATACGAGCTAACACGTGCTCGCCGGCTAAACGCCTCAAAAGAATAATTTTACAAATAGAGTGGGAGGACAAAAGAAACCTACTCGTTGCCCTGGTTATGCCTGGTGGTCACCATCGGGCTGGAAGACAGGTGGATCCTCTGGTGCTGCTCCGATATCTGGCCACACAAAACCAGCTGGGTCAGACCCCAGAAAGAGCAAGTGCCACAAAGGAGGCTTCACTTAGGAACTAAAACCAGCATATCATAATAGATTATTAAAGATAATAAATAAAGAACTGATAATAATAGAGATAACAACAGTAAACTGAGTACGAGGAAACTATTCAAGTAGCCAGGTCACAACCCTTAAACCAAACAAGGACCGGGGTTGCAGCCCTTCGCCTGAATAGAAACCCGTCTCAAATACTATTGGTACAGTGAAGACAATAACGAAGAGAGGACATAGAACTGCTCGGGGAGCCAGGTTAAAACCCTTAAACCAAACAAGGACCGGGGTTGTAACCCTTCGCCCGAACAGAACTGGACCCCTGATCTTTATTGCTATGGCCAGTATAAATGATCATGGTATTAAGGTAAGGTAAAATATGACGAACATGGCATGGGATTGCAATAAGACAATAAACGAAGAGAGGACACAGAACTGCTCCGGGAGCCAGGTTACAACCCTTAAACCAAACAAGGACCGGGATTATAACCCTTCGCCTGAACAGAACTGGACCCTCGATCGTTATTGTTAAGGCAAGCATCAATAATCATGTCATGTCACAATCTTGCACAGGATCAGGATAAGACTAAGCTGGAATAAACTACATCCAATCAATCACGGCCAATCAAGAGTACGGCTTGATACTTTTAACTAACTAGGGTTATCACAGGCCTAGTTACTAGCAAGATGCAATAAGATTATCCCAACAGCCACAAGCCCTGCAGACCATCCGGTTATCCAGGTCGAATGTCCGTTTAGGAAGAATGCAACACATGACTGTGTGCTGGAAATGTGCCCTACTCGTCGGTAGGCTACAAGTCCACTGAATACGCCCAGATAACGGGATTGCCTGTAGCTGGGAATCTCTTCATGACTACTGAGTCATTCTAGTTAATTAGCCTTAGTCAATTTCAGTAGGTACCCCTGACCGTGGTACTCAGGGGTCCCCATCCTAGACATGATGCAAGACAGTACTAGTTTATTTATACAAACACAATCGCCCACGGTGTCCAAGTCTTTCATACTTGTCATGTCAGGCTAGCTGTCATAACAGCATGCTGAGATATATCATGTCAGTTTACTTGTCAAGAGTGCGCCACAGCGGGCCACTATCGTGTTCTATTCTTACAATATTATGAATGAGAGAAACTTGCATAAAATAACTAGTGACATATTCTTGATGCTAAGGAGAAGATCTACAACTTTGACATTGGGAGTTGGGAGAAATTCGAGCCATAATTCAGTCAATTAGGACATATAACAGTTAGAAATAGTCAAAATATGCATTATGCGGCCTATTCTGCGACACCATATGCGGCCAACTGCGACATGCGGCCTATGCGGCTCAACTGCGACATCTTATGCGGCCAACTGCGACATGCGGCTCAACTGCGACATCATATGCGGCTAACGCGACATGCGGCTTATGCGGCTCAACTGTGATACCATATGCGGCCAACTGCGACATGCGGCTCAACTGCGACATCATATGCGGCCAACTGCGACATGCGGCTTATGCGGCTCAACTGCGACACCATATGCGGCCAACTGCGACATGCGGCCTATGCGGCTCAACTGCGACATCATATGCGGCCAACTGCGACATGCGGCTCATGCGGCTCAATAGCGACATCATATGCGGCCAACTACGACATGTGTCTCATGCGGCTCAACAGCGACATCATATGCGGCCAACTACGACATGTGCCTCATGCGGCTCAACAGCGACATCATATGCGGTCAACTGCGACATGTGCCTCATGCGGCTCATTTTGCGACATCATATGCGGCCAACTGCGACATGCAGCTCATGCGGCTCATGCGGCTCAACAGCGACATCATATGCAGCCAACTGCGACATGTGCCTCATGCGGCTCAACAGCGACATCATATGCGGCCAACTGCGAAATGTGCCTCATGCGGCTCATTTCGTGACATCATATGCGGCTAACTGCGATATGTGCCTCATGCTGCAGATGAACATAGAAGTTTGACTAAAATTGTTTTGGCCATAACTTCCTCATCCGAAGTCGAAATCAAGCGAAACAAAAGCCAAAACTGCATGAAATTGAATTCTCTACAACATAGAACCATTAGTTTTCGAAAATAACCAAGTTTTAGAGATCAAAACCAAAAAAAACCGAAAAGTTATAAACTTAGATCTACAAGAAATTATCCATCAAAATAAAAAAGGCCAAGTTCTAAAGAGTCTTAAAATCAAGTAAGGAAGAGAATGAAACAATAAAACTTGAGATCCATCATGAAGCAAGTTTGCACTTGCCTAGCTCTCTTTTCTAGTAGGTGGAAGAGTAAATGGTGGAGAAGAAGAAGTGAAGGAGAAGAATAAATGAAGAGAGAGAGAGAGAGTTAGGTGGAAATATAAATGAGGGTGGTGGTGGTAGGTAGGGGTTCTCCCCTTGGTTCATGATGAACCAAGGCAACCCAAGCCTAGCCGAACCAACCCAAAATAAACCGAGCCAAGCCATGAGATATGCGATACAATATAAAATACGTACACGTATTCCAAGATACGTAATACGAACTACAGGCATTACAACATATGTCATAGAGACAGATGTATATGTAATGTTTAAAACTGTAGCAGGTACGTGATCGGTCAATAGATGTACAAAGTGCTGGGGCACATGTAAATGAAATGTACATACGTACAAGTGTATAGGCATAGGTGTACCTCCATACAGAAATGCTGGATAATGGCCTACGGCGCAGTATCATATAGAATGAATCTTTGCTCGGTATGATAATGGGGGCATGATCACGTACTCAACTACTAGTTTCCCCATAACCCATATTCTATCATGTGAGAGATACATAAAGACTGTTCTAAGCATGGTAGTAATGGAAAGTACAACATGTGATATTTTAACTTGATACCCCAAGGATCAGCATTTAACATGGTGGGATTTGTAGTTCATTTATGTAACAATATGTAAAGTTTGTAGAAAGTACTTGCCTCTAGCAAAGCAAAACAAACTGCGATAAAAGTGCTATAGATGTCCGGTAACTCGTCACTGTAGAAATAAATGCAATAACTTAGTTTTTACACTAAGCTAAAACACTAGGATACTAATTGGTGCAACACGACTTGTGACTGGGCACCTAGCCAAAATAATGACTTTAGAATAGGAGACCAATGTGGGGTGACACACTACTTTAACTAACTTTCTAGGATCTTTACACTAGTGAGGGGTGAGGTTTAACACGGCTAAAACTCAAAGTAACACAAAAAGTTACAAGTCGTAATTAATCAATAAACAAATCAAATGACCATTGTGTTTTAACAATTTTTGAGATAGACAAAAAGCTTATTTTTACATAAAATAAAGTACCAAGATGATCCTTGTTAATTATAGAAATTTATTATAATTTTTCTGGAATTTATTAACCAGTACAAGTATTTTATAAAAATCAGTTTTCCTAAGTACACAGAAAATGAGTTTTGGTTTCATATGCCAAACTAGTGGCAAAACAGTAAATTAAATACTATAAAAATTATATAAATTATCTAAATTAACATAGTATCTAAATACTATTTTTCCAGAATTTTAATAGTACTTTAAGTATTTTTAGAAAATCAAAAATAGCATTGCACACAATTGAAATTAAATAATTAATTATCTGCGTGTTTTGTCCATGTATATAATTTGAACCAAAGTTCAAATACAGGACCCAAGGCCATGAATCAAGTCCAATATAACTTGTACAGGTCTTGAATGTATGAAAACATATTTGGGCCCAAAAACCCATGCTAGGCTTGGACACCAAATGGTTGCAGTAATTTAAATACACTAAAATACAAATTGGTAAAAAGTGAAAAATTAATATTTAATAAGGTAAAATTATGCATAGTGAATATATACATACATATGTTAAAAGTACATGTATATAAGAAAAATACTTAATTATAAAGTATATATATATATATATATATATATACAAATATTGTATACATATATATAATAGTATATATATAATAATATATACATAGGAAAATATATACATATATACACATATGTACATAAATACATATATATACATATACATACATACATATTATAATAAAGTACTAGATATAACATATATATATATATATATATATATATATATATATATATATATATATATATATATATATATATATATATATATATATATATATATATATACAGTATAATAATACATATATATATATATACAAATATATGTATATACATATATATATAAATATATATAAATAACAGAAAAGAAAAGAAAAAGAAAAAGGAAAAGAAAAATGTCAGCCCGAGGGTTGTGTTAGGGTTAGGATTTAGTTTAATTTTATTTAGGTTTTAAGCATTTAAATAAAAAAAAAATATAAACACAGTCCTGTGTCCTGACAGTTAGGGACACAGGTGTCTTGTGTCTACACCCAGCACGACACGTACGATCTGATTCGGCCGTGTCCAAGCTTATCCAAGGATCACCCGTGTCCTAGCGAGTCACCCATGTGAATTCGAGACACAAAATGACACGAAAACAAACTGACACGTACGTGTCCGACTTCTCAGAGGGGTTTCGAGAGCTGTGGACGGCGGAGGAGGCGTCGGGACGACGGTGCTCCGGTGGCGCTGGGGTCGTCTCGTCGAGGCGAAGCAGCTGGTGGTGGTTGTGGGCGGTGGATGTCGACGGTGGGGCTGGGCGAAGGAGATGATCGGAGTTAGGGTTACGGCTAGGGGTTTTCGGGAAGAAATGGGGCTGGGGCGTCGATGGTGGTCGGGGGAAGTGGTGGCTGGGCTGAGGGGAGTGAAGGGAGTTTTATAGGGGGTTTAGAGTCGATCGGGGGCTGTCGCGCTGGCCGGAAATGGCGGGGGCAGCGTCGGCGCGGTCGTCGGGCAGTCGGGGGTGGGTAGAATAGGTTTTACAAAAAAAACCTAGAGTTTAGGAAATTGCAAACCAGTCCCTAAGGTCACTAAATGCAAATCTAAATTTGCATTCCACATTTAAAAACAATTAACTAATTGCAAAATGACTTCTAAACAATTCAGAAAATTACAGAATGATAATTAAAACATTTAAATTAATTGCAAATGATATTAAAACATTTTAAAAATTATAAATTAATATTTTAATATATAAAACTCATTTAAAAATTATTTAAAAATTCTAGAAAATTCCTAAAAATCCTAATAATTATTTTAAGGCTAAAAATGACATTAATAATTAATTAACACTAATTAAAATAAAATTTGAAAAAATAGGGGCTTACAAGTCTTTTTCTCCTTGAAAAATTTCGTCCTCGAAATTCACAAGGATTGAAGGTCCTACAATATTCTAACATAGCAAGCAATGCAACAAATGACTAAGGCTATGATCGAAACTAAGCTCTAAGGTATCAAGCGGGAACGGGTGGTTCCCTCGCAGCGGTTGGATCGAAAAAGTAAGGGTATCTCTCCCTCATGTCCGACTCCCTCTCCCAAGTAGATTCACCTGGAGAGTGACGGCTCCAAGCTACTCGTACTAGGGGTATAATCTTGTTCCTCAGCCTCTTCTCTCTCCTGTCTAATATCTCCACCGGCTGCTCAGAAACTGAAAGGCTCGGTCCGACCTCCAACTCTGTATGATCTAGCACTTGACTGGAGTCCGGAACGTATCTCCTCAGCTGAGATACGTGAAAGACATCGTAAACTCCTGCTAGATTGGGTGGAAGTACAACCCTGTAAGCTACCTCTCCGATCCTGCCAAGTACCTCGAACGGCCCGATGTATCTGGGGCTCAGCTTCCCTCCTCGTCCGAACCGGATCGTCCCTCTGGTAGGTGATATCTTCACTAGCACCATATCACCGTCTGCGAACTCCATCGGTCTGCGACTAGCATCAGCCAAGTGTTTCTGCCTATCCTGAGCTACTCTGAGCCTGTCTCTGATCATCCCGACCTTCTCTGCTGCATCCGTGATCATCTCTGGCCCAAGCATAACTCTGTCTCCAACATCATCCCAAAAGAGCGGTGTACGGCATCGTCGTCCATATAGCGCCTCGAAAGGAGACATATCGATACTGGCTTGGTAGCTGTTGTTGTATGAAAACTCTACCAAGTGCAGATGGCTCTCCCATGATCCACCGAAGTCCAGCACGCAGGTCCTCAGCATATCCTCCAGTGTCTGTATCGTCCTCTCGGACTGCCCATCTGTCCGCGGGTGGTACGTCGTACTGAACTTGAGCCTACTGCCCAACTCCTCCTGCAAGCTCCTCTAGTAGTGGGATGTGAATCTGCTGTCTCTGTCTAACACGATGCTCACCGACACTCCGTGTAGGCGAACTATCTGCTGCATGTATAGCTCTGCCAACTTCTCGGTGGAAAGCCCCACCTTGAAGGGTATGAAGTGTGCACACTTCGTCAGCCTGTCCACGATGACCCAAATGGCATCCTTCCCTCCTTGGGAACGAGGAAGCCCTAAAACGAAGTCCATCGTAATATGTTCCCACTTCCACTCGAAAATGGATAACGGCTGCAACAAACCAGCTGGCCTCTGGCGCTCCGCCTTAACCTGATGGCAAACTAGGCATCTCGAGATGAAACGTGATATATCCCTCTTCATTCCGTGCCACCAAAGATGTTCCCGCAAGTCACGGTACATCTTGTTAGCACCAGGGTGAATAGAATATCTCGATCGGTACGCCTCCTGCAAGACTGCCTCTACCAGCTCTCCCTTCGGCACGCACAATCGGCTGCCATGCCTCAAGGATCCATCCTCTGCTATAGTGAAGTCATCCAACAATCCAGCTAAAGCCTGGGCTCGAAGTCTGCGAAGGCTCTCATCTGTAGACTGTGCCTCCCGGATCTGCTCCATCAAACCTGACTGAATGTCAAACGCCATCATCTGTATCATTGACCCTGGCCGAACTAGCTCGATATCGAGCTTCTCCAGATTTTCCCATAAATGCCGATCAATCATCAGGTACCATGCCATCGGATGCCTGCTCAGCGCATCCGCCACCACATTTGCCTTCCCAGGGTGATACTGTAAATCGATGTCGAAGTCTTTCATTAACTCCAACCATTGTCTTTGCCTCATGTTTAGCTCTTTCTGCGTGAACACATACTTTAAGCTTTTTTGGTCAGTAAAGATCTCCACACGATCTCCGTATAAGTAATGTTTCCATAACTTGAGTGCAAAGATCACCGCAGCTAACTCTAGGTCTTGGGTAGGATAATTCCTCTCATGAGTCCGCAATTGCCTAGATGCATAAGCAATCACTTTCCCATGCTGCTGTAGGACACATCCTAGCCCCTTCCCAGAAGCATCGCTGTATATGGTGAAACCTCCAGAACCTGAAGGTAATGTCAGAACTGGAGCGGTCGTCAGCCTCCTCTTCAGCTCCTCAAACGCTGCCTGGCAGTCCTTTGACCAGATGTACTCTGCGTCCTTCCGTGTCAGCTTCGTCATGGGTTCAGCTATCCTAGCAAAGTCCTGGACGAACTTTCTATAATAGCATGCTAAACCCCGAAAGCTCCTGATCTCTGAAACTGACGTCGGAGCCTTCCATGTCTCAACTGCAGCAATCTTCCTGGGATCCACCGAGATTCCATCTCCAGTGACTACATGGCCGAGAAACTCCACTCGGTCTAAAAAGAACTCGCACTTCGGCAATTTGGCAAACAATCTCTCCCGTCTCAGAATCCCCAAAACTATCCGCAAGTGCTCTGCATGCTCCTCTGGCATCTTCGAGTATATCAGGATGTCGTCGATAAATACTACGACAAAATTATCCAGATACTGGTGAAATATCTTATTCATCAAATTCATAAAGACAGCTGGCGTATTTGTGAGACCAAATGGCATCACCAGAAACTCGTATTGCCCGTACTTCGTGTTGAACGTCGTCTTCTGGAGGTCTGCTGCCCTAACCTTCACCTGGGGGTACCCGGATCTCAAGTCTATCCTGGAAAACACCTTCGCTCCGCTCAACTGGTCGAACAAATCATCTATCCTGGGCAGAGGATATTTGTTCTTGATGGTGATGGCATTCAAGGCCCGGTAGTCAATATACAACCGGACTGTACCATCCTTCTTAGGCACAAAGAGCACTGGTGCTCCTCATGGAGAAGCACTGGATCGAATGAAACCCTTTTTCAACAGGTCATCAATCTGCTCTTTCATCTCTACCGCCTCCTTGGGATTCACTATAGCAAGCCCAGGATACTGGTGATGAACCCGGCACTAAATCTATGGTGAACTCCACATCTCTGTCAGGCGGAAGTCCTGGAAGATCCTCTGGGAATACATCCATAAACTCCCTAATGATAGGGTGTGGCGGTGCTACGTCCCCAACTGTCGCACAACAGTTCGGCTCTAGGCTGATCTCCGGCCCTGTCCTTCTGACACTGAATGGTGCTGTGTCTGGGGGACTGAACAAAATACTACCCTCATGACAATCTATAGATGCATGGACATAGCTAAGCCAGTCCATCCCCAATATGATATCATAACCGGGGAGTGGCATCACAAAGAATCGTCTCCTGAACTCTCTCCCGGCTATAAAAATAGAACATCTATAGATAGATCTAATAGGCACTGGTCCTTCTCCCATCATCACTCTACTAATCTCCGCAGTAGGTGAAGCTACTAGATGGTGTTTATGCATAAACTCTAATGATAGGAAGCTATGAGATGCACCAGAATCAAACAAGCATAGAGCTAGAAAAGTATACAAATAAATATTACCTGTGATGACGTCAGCTAAGTAATCTGGCTCCGAAACCTGCTCCGGCTCCGGCTCAAGGGCCAGGCTATAAACCTTCCCCGGAGGTCCCTTCTGCTGCTGCAGATGCTACCCAAACCTCTGCTGCTGAGTCGGGAGTGGTCCTCTAGGCTTTGCTGCTGGGCAGTTCCGAAGCTGATGGGTGGCAGACCCACAAACTAAGCACTGACCCAACCTCTTCCTGCAGACGGCGAAGTCATGACCTGGTCTTCCGCAGAAAGAACATATAGCTCCCTTCTGCTGCTGCTGCTGTCGGGGTTCCGGGGCTCTAACTGGCGGGGTCTGATAATGTGATGTAGGGGGACGGTAAGTCTGCTGGGGCGGCGTCGGTGCTCTCTGCTGGAAAGCCTAACGCTTGGACGGTCCCTTATGATGTACAGAAGCCGGCCTCTTGCTAGACAGAAGACACTCCTCGATGCTCCGGACTAACTCTAGGCTTTGGTAATAGTCAGTCGTACCGTTCGCCACTATAAGAATGTCGATGTCTGGAACTAGACCATGGCAAAACCTACGGGTCATCTCCTCTGGATCTGTAACCAGACTAGGAGCAAAATGGCTCAGGTGACTAAACTCAGCCGCATAGTCATCAACAGAGCGGTTCCCCTGCTGGATGTTCTGGAATCGTAGCCCCATGGCTACTCTAGCAGTGGTCGAGAAGAATTTCTTCTTGAACTGGGTCTTGAACTGATCCCAAGTGGCTCTCCCTCTCGCAAACAACGGCTCATTCCGGAACCAGACTCCTGCCAAGTCTATCAGCAAAAATCTCGTCGCCTCGACCTGGAGGTCACCCGGCATCCTGACTCCTAGGAGCTTCCTCTCTACCGAATCTAGCCAGTCATCTGCTACTACTATGCCCTCAGTCCCTGAGAACTCCTTGGGATTCAGACCCATGAAGTCCTTGATCGTCCCCGCTCTCTGCCGTGGCTCTACAGATGGTGGGACCACGGGACGTCCCTCAGAATGCTCCATGCTCTGGCAGAGTAGGGTAGTCTTCTCCTGATGGGTTGTTAGGAACCCCTGAATCAGAGTTAGCAGCTGGTTCCCGTCGAGTGTGACGAAAGCCTGGGTGGGTATAGTGATAGGGGGTGGTGGAAGTATCGGGGCCTGCTGGGACTGTGATGTGGAAGGTGGTGGAGGCATCTGGGTCTGTGGATCTGTGGAGTGGGGGAATATGGAAGGTGGAGGTGGGGGTGTATCAGTCAACTGGCCAGCTGACTGGATATGGAGTGCGCCATTCTCAGGTGTGACGTACTGGGATGAACGAGTAAGCACCATCTAATTACAATAAAAAAGACTTACAAGGACTTATTTAAAGTAAGCAATCATAGGCAAGAAAATCTAATTATAATAGCAAGCATGTGATGTTTTCCTATGTTGCAATCCTAGCATTCCTCTAGGTGTTCTAAGCGTCATTCCTAATGTTGTCTAATTACCTTAAGTTCCTAATTGCAGGCATGCTTGGTACAATAACGTAACCAAACAATTTAGTCAGGACCTGTATGGGCCACCACTAAAAATATGTCACGACCCGCTACCCAAATTGTTGGGCCAGGACGAGTCATGCCCAGCCTACGTTTGATATAAAACGTAGTAAGATGTTCTAAAGACAACAGGATAAGACTAAAATGTGCTAACAGTTCTATAAGTGAATAAAAGTCATAAATGCTCCAAACACAAAAGTCGTATCATATAGTAAAATGTCCAAAGTACAAGTCTGAAATGTAAAACTGGATACATGTCCAGTTACAAAATATATAGCCTAATACACGACTACTCTCAAAAGTCTAAAGCAAAAAGATAACTAGGCGAGGTTCCCCGCAGGAACATCCTCCTAAAGCAAAGCTGGGTCCTCGGCAGTAACTCCATAATATGTGTCGCAGAGTAACTCCTCCTCAGTAAGGACACCTACAACGTTATCCTGTCAGGACGAAAGCAAGTACTGAATCTAGCAAACTAGCATATGAAACATGAAAATGAACATAAGAAGAATAACTGGAAACATGACATCACACAATCTATCATGGCAAGGACACATATGTCATAGAGACAGATGTATATGTAATGTTTAAAACTGTAGCAGGTACGTGATCGGTCAATAGATGTACAAAGTGCTGGGGCACATGTAAATGAAATGTACATACGTACAAGTGTACAGGCATAGGTGTACCTCCATACAGAAATGCTGGATAATGGCCTACGGCGCAGTATCATATAGAATGAAACTTTGTTCGGTACGATAATGGGGGCATGATCACGTACTCAACTACTAGTTTTCCCATAACCTATATTCTATCATGTGAGAGATACATAAAGTCTGTTCTAAGCATGGTAGTAATGGAAAGTACAACATGTGATATTTTAACTTGCTACCCCAAGGATCAGCATTTAACATGGTGGGAGTTGCAGTTCATTTATGTAACAATATGTAAAGTTTGTAGAAAGTACTTGCCTCTAGCAAAGAAAAACAAGCTACGATAAAAGTGCTATGGATGTCCGGTAACTCGTCACTGTAGAAATAAATGCAATAACTTAGTTTTTACACTAAGCTAAAATACTAGGACACTAATTGGTGCAACACGACTTGTGACTGGGCACCTAGCCAAAATAATGACTTTAGAATAGGAGACCAATATGGGGTAACACACTACTTTAACTAACTTTCTAGGATCTTTACACTAGTGAGGGGTGAGGTTTAACACGGCTAAAACTCAAAGTAACACAAAAAGTTACAAGTCGTAATTAATCAATAAACAAATCAAATGACCATTATATTTTAACAATTTTTGAGATAGACAAAAAGCTTATTTTTACATAAAATAAAGTACCAAGATGATACTTGTTAATTATAGAAATTTATTATAATTTTTTTGGAATTTATTAACCAGTACAAGTATTTTATAAAAATCAGTTTTCCTAAGTACACAGAAAATGAGTTTTGGTTTCATATGCCAAACTAGTGGCAAAATAGTAAATTAAATACTATAAAAATTATACTAAATTAGCTAAATTAACATAGTATCTAAATACTATTTTTCCAGAATTTTAATAGTATTTTAAGTATTTTTAGAAAATCAAAAACAGCATTGCACACAATTGAAATTAAATAATTAATTATCTGCGTATTTTGTCCATGTATATAATTTGAACCAAAGTTCAAATACAGGATCCAAGGCCATGAATCAAGTCCAATATGACTTGTACAGGTCTTGAATGTGTGAAAACACATTTGGGCCCAAAAATCCATGCTAGACTTGGACACCAAATGGTTGTAGTAATTTAAATACACTAAAATACAAATTGGTAAAAAGTGCAAAATAAATATTAATATTTGATAAGGTAAAATTATGCATAGTGAATATATACATACATATGTTAAAAGTACATATATATAAGAAAAATACTTAATTATAAAGTATATATATATACAAATATTGTATACATATATATAATAGTATATATATAATAATATATATACATAGGAAAATATATACATATACATATATGTACATAAATACATATATATATATACATATACATACATATATATTATAATAAAGTACTAGATATAACATATATATATATATAATATAGTACATATATATATATAATACAGTATAATAATACATATATATATATATATATATATATATATATATATATATATATATATACAAATATATGTATATACATATATATATATAAATATATATAAATAACAGAAAAGAAAAGAAAAAGAAAAAGGAAAAGAAAAAGAAACAGCAGTAAGGGGGCTCGAACTCGAGCCAGAGCGCGCGGGGGGGGGGGGGGGGGGGGGGGGGGGGGGGGGGGGTGGGTTAGGCTAGGTCGGACTGGCCAGGGGGTCAGCCCGAGGGTTGTGTAGGGTTAGGATTTAGTTTAATTTTATTTAGGTTTTAAGCATTTAAATAATAAAAAAATATAAACACAGTCCTGTGTCCTGACAGTTAGGGACACAGGTGTCTTGTGTCTACACTCAGCACGACACGCACGATTTGAGTCGGCCGTGTCCAAGCTTACCCAAGGATCACCCGTGTCCTGGTGAGTCACCCATGTGAATTCGAGACACAAAATGACACGAAAACAAACTGACACGTACGTGTCCGACTTCTCAGAGGGGTTTCGAGAGCTGTGGACGGCGGAGGAGGCGTCGGGACGGCGGCGCTCCGGTGGCGCTGGGGTCGTCTCGTCGAGACGAAGCAGCTGGTGGTGGTTGTGGGCGGTGGATGTCGACGGTGGGGCTAGGCGAATGAGATGATCGGAGTTAGGGTTACGGCTAGGGGTTTTCGGGAAGAAATGGGGCTGGGGCGTCGATGGTGGTCGGGGGGAGTGATGGCTGGGCTGAGGGGAGTGAGGGGAGTTTTATAGGGGGTTTAGAGTCGGTCGGGGGCTGTCGCGCTGGCCGGAAATGGCGGGGGGCAGCGTCGGTGCAGTCGTCGGGCAGTCGGGGGTAGGTAGAATAGGTTTTACAAAAAAAACCCTAGCGTTTAGGAAATTGCAAACCAGTCCCTAAGGTCACTAAATACAAATCTAAATTTGCATTACACATTTAAAAACAATTAACTAATTGCAAAATGACTTCTAAATAATTCAGAAAATTACAGAATGATAATTAAAACATTTAAATTAATTGCAAATGATATTAAAATATTTTAGAAAATTGCAAATTGATATTTTAATATATAAAAATCATTTAAAAATCATTTAAAAATTCTAAAAAATTCCTAAAAATCCTAATAATTATTTTAAGGCTAAAAATGACATTAATAATTAATTAACACTAATTAAAATGAAATTTGAAAAAACATGGGCTTACAATTTGGCATGTACTCCATGGTATATCTAACAGACTCTGAAATAAGATACGCCTCGGCAATCGACCCTTCAACATAACGCTTGTTACTAGGAATGTTTTTGCACTCCTTCATAGACCTTATCAAATAGAGCAATTAAACATGTTAGTTTTCATATAAATCAATAACATTACAACAAGATAATCATCTCACCTTTCAAATGGATACATCCAAATATATCTCGTAGGTCCACAAAGTAGAGCTTGGTTAGCAAGATGCACCATTAGGTGGATACTGATGTCAAAAAAGTGAGTAGAAAAATAATGCTCCAACACACATAATGCCTCAGTGATTATATCTTTTGCAGCTTGGACATGCTTACGATCTAGGATCTTTGAGCATAATATGTTGAAGTATAGACATACTTGCATAATGGCTCTTTTAAGGTCACGATTATTTGGAAATGCATATTGAAGCATGATTAGCAACAAATATTGTATGATGATGTGGTAGTCATGTGACTTCTTTATATGCAAACTGAGTGGTTGAAGACTAACAAAATTGCTCAAGTTAGATGCAAATCCTGATGGAAGCTTTAAGCCTTTTAAGACTAGGCAAAGTTGCTGCTTTTGAGCATTGTCCAATGCATAACCCGAATCTCGTTGCCCTTTTTTTTTATCAAAAAGCAAATTTAGTAAATGTTCAGCAACATTCTTCTCAGTGTGCATCAAATCAATACAATGTCGTACTTTATGAGATTGCCAATATTCCAAAGAAAAAAGAATAGGCTTTTTATACCACGCTGGTCTTTCTTCATTGACATCATAATTGCCATCATCATCAACATCACCACCACCACCAACACCCTCAAATGCCATTCGCTTCTTGCCCAAACCTTTCACTAATTTACCTGGTATATAGTTGATGCGTTCAAGCCTTTGCAGAAGGGCCAGTCCATTCAAACGTGGCGGAGGTTGTCTGTCCTCTCCAGTCTTATACCATCCATGTTTGACTGATTTGAATGGATGATCATCCTTCAAAAATCTTCTATACTTTGTGTACACGTTCTTCCCGCCAATCCTCTCAGACTCCGTCTCAGTAGCAGAAATAGGACATGATTTGTAACCATGTGTTACACAACCTGATAAATTCCCAAATGCTGGAAAATCATGGATCTCCCATAACAACATTGCTCTCAAAGTGAAAGTATGTCGTCTGTCCATGTCAAATGCAGACACTCCTTCCCAAAGTTGTTTCATGTCATCTACAAGGGGTTGCAAGAAAACATCAATATCTTGACTTGGTGCTTTGGGCCCAGGAATTAATAAGCACATCATCTGGAACTGTGATTTCATGCATAATGAAGGCGGCAAATTGTATGGAATAACATAAACAGGCCAACAACTGTAATTAACAGATAGAATACCATGTGGATTGAATCCATCGGTCGCTATACCAAGCCAAACGTTCCGTCCCTCATCAGCAAACTCTGGCCACCTGCATTTAAGTGTTCTCCATTCTGCTGAATCACAAGGATGTCGCATTAAGTCCTACGAAGGCTCTACTTCCTTGTGCCATTGCATTTTTTTAGCAATCCATGGTATTGGGTACAATCTCTTCAATCTTGGAATCAAAGGAAAGTGCCTCAAAACTTTTCTCGGTTCTTTTGATTCCTTCCTAACCTTTCCGGGCTTCGTTTTTTCTTTAACTTTAAATCGAGGCATCTGGCATTGAGGGCACGAAGTTGCATCTGTATACTCCTTCCAATACAACATACAATTATTTTCGCATACATGGATGTACTTTGCCTTCATTCCTAAATCTCTCACCATTTGCTTCATTATGGGATACTTGTGAGGGAGTGTGTTCCCCTTAGGAAGCCATTCAGTCAAACACTTCAACAATTCTGTCACACTATTTCCCGACCAATTGTACTTCTTCTTTAAGTTATGCAACTCTACAATTACAGATAGAGTTGTGTGTCCATCTTCACAACCAGGATATAATTTCTCGCTTGCAATTCTCTTATATTCATAATACTTGTCGACATGGTCAAGACCATAAGCAAAAGAAGTTTCAGGCACTGTATCTGCTTGAGAATTATTTGTACCACCACCTTCACCAACAGGAGCCTCATTGTGTACACCATAAGCATCATCAACCAGGATCTCCAACGCATCCCCGTCATATGATGCCCTGTATCTTCAATTAGAACTTGATTATGGGTATGATCCTCTTCAACAAATTGTTGTTTAGGACCTACTGTCATATCCATGCCCGACTTTTCCCCATGAAGAAACCAAACATCATATGTCGGAAGCATACCATTAATGATCAAATGCCTTCTAACTTCTTCAAAAGAAGCTCTTTTTGCATTTTTGCATATTTTACAGGGGCAACTACATGTTGTAAGTCCGGGGAGTGAGTGCTTCATTGCAAATTCCATAAAAAATTGAACCCCCTCTTTGTACTCAGACTTATTTCTATGTGGAATTTTTATCCACCCTTTTGGAATCGATCTTGACATGATAGCAAAAAATTATATCCTCTCTCAAACAATCAACCTAACAAACGAAAAGATGAATATTAGTAAGATTTTATATCATTTTGAAAACGGCTTAATCGTACAATTGAAAATCTAAAATAGAATGGCTTGATATATAAAAATATATACACACCATTGTTAGTATTATATAATAAAAATTTCTAATGAGTAGTTTGCAATCAGAACATTGAACTTTTATAAAGCTATAAACTAGACAAGTCTTTAAAAACTATAAACTAGACTTGCTTTTATGATACATATAGACTTGTATAAACTGGGGTTCCTTTTATAGGATACCTACATACTTCCTATAAACTAGACAAGAAGAGGTGATTACACGAACTCGAACCCAAGCTTCGTTGGTCTTGCTTTAGTTACATGGATGCATTCGAGTACTGTGGATCTTGAAGTAACTCAAATTAAAGTCATTTCACACCCAACATAACCAATATTGATACACATTTGTGTATAACCAAATGAAGATCTAATAGTTATCTCTACTAGAGAGACTACATATATAGTAATACACCAAAACTTTATTCAAATGACAGTCCAGTTAATAGTAATAGCAATACACAATGTATATCAATATACATAATAAAAATCTAAAGTAGCTAACATGAACCAAGTGGAGAACAATGTTCTATACCAAGTTATGATTGTAGGGAAGTACCTGATTCTCCTGACCAAACCCCTAAAATTGGAGGGAAGTCCTGATTCTCCTGACCGAACCAAAATCAAACAATAATTATAAAAAAAACCTTTGTCGAGAGAGAGGGAAAAAAGAAGCGGCGAGAGAGGGAGTCCTCTTCGGGGGTTGAGAGAGGGAAGTACCTTTGTCGAGAGAGAGGGAGTCCTGATTCTCCTGATCAAACAATAATCAAAGAAGAACCGGATTAGGTTTTATCACAGTGAAAATTTCGTAAAAAAAGTGGGAGGGAAAGTGAAAACAGTGAAAATTTCAGAGGAAAATGAAAGGGGATTAGGTTTTATCACACTTTCTCCATGTCACATGCTTTGCAGCAAGTTCCTAAGAACACCATGAGCAAGTAATTTTGAAATCTGTAAGTTCCAATTTCTGATCAAAAGAAAAGAAACTACCTTTGGGTGGGCCGACGGTATGCTTACGCTTCGACAATGCTGGATGTGCGGTAGTGGTAGCCTAATCGAACCCTAATCAAAGAGAACTCGACATTGTGAGAGAGAATAAGAGAAAAATTGAACCCTAATCAAATGAAAATCAAACCCTAATTAAATTGATATTGTGAAAGAGAGGAGAGGACGTACCTTCAAGTCTTCGTGGGCTGGCCTTCAACTCTTTGCGGTTTCGATTAGGGTTTAACAAGAACTCGAAAGAGGGAGAAGTTTTTTTTCTTCCAGAAACTAGAGAGGAGGAGTCGAATCCTCTAAAGAGGAGAAGAGATTTCTCTAGATAGAGAGAAACTCGAGAGAGGCACAGTAGGCAGGAGTGGTTTTCTCAGTAAAAATGGAGAGTGGAGGGAACAGAAAATTTTGGTGCGGGAAATTTTTGTGCGAAAATTTTCAGGTACATTAGCTGTCACGATTTTTAGCATGAAAATCAATATAAAAATAATTAATTTATAAAATTAGTATTTTTGTAACAGTTTTTTTTATTTATTGTAATTGTTATAACCGTGACTACTTTGTCACGGTAATAACTGTTACAAATAAAAAGATAAAGTGTTACAAATTACATGTTTTGGTGTAGTGATTATTCATTTTCTTTTCATTTACAACACATTTTAATTGCATTGTCTTCTCTACGAATAGATTGGATCGTGTGGAGAGATGATTTCAACACCAAATGTTAAATATTCACAAGAGATTGAGTCTGTAGAAACTCCTGAAGATTTCGGATTGAAGAGGTCCTTGGTTGATGCATACTCAACAACAGCATGATCAAAGAAGATGAAGGTTGATATAAAGAAAGAGAAGGAATGAAGATTATCTTAGTTTGATCCTTAGTGTTTTTAATTTCAGCCAGCTTAAAAGAACTCTTTGTTCAATGTATTGACGTACTTGAATATTATCTTAGTTTGTATTTTAATGCTTTCAAGTTCAGCCAGCTCTTAAAAGAACATTTTGTTAGAGCTTACTTAGTTAATTGAACTTATGTTATTCTCAATGAAACTTTCATTTGTGTTAAATATGTATTTGAAGAAAGTATATATAAACCTTTTTTTTGTGCTATTAGATAATCTAATTTAATACAAACAATGAAACATTATTACCAATAAGATGAAGGTTGATATGAAAAAAATATAATGAACGACATTTTTCACTCATTATAAGTTGATTACTCATGCAAATAAGATGATATTAACATCTTTGTTATATTAAATGTCGTACATCAAATAATGTTGAACAAACTCCATGCGAAGATGTAGATTAATTTTCTACAAATTAACATATATAAAAAAGAGCTGGACATACTAAATATACATTGTCTGACATGAAATCTCATTGATATCGAAAAAAAATGTGATTGTTAGAGATAACTAAATTAAAAGGTTTAATACAACACAATAAATGTGATACTCATATTAATTTATTTCCCACAAATTTTCAGTTCATAATATTACATTTACAACAAATATTGACATTAAACTTACTTAAAGTAAATAAATATTAGTAATAATATTATAAGGAATGACATTTTTTACACATTATAAGTTGATTATAAGTTGATTACTCATGCAAATAAGATGATATTAACATCTTTGGTAGATTAAATGCCGTACATCAAATAATGTTGAACAAACCCTTTCAAGTTCATAATATTATCTTAGTTTGATCCTTAGTGCTTTTAATTTCAGCCGCTGCCGTACATTAATGTTAATTGAACTTATGTTATTCTCACTAAATACTAGGGGTGAGCGTCGGTATAATCGGTCGGTATTTGGTCGAACTTTTTGGTACTTTTTTAAATCGGTATCTAAAAAATCAATATCAATATCGTACCATTTAGAATCGGTTTTTTTCGGTTTCGATCAAATCGGTATTCGGCCAATTTTTGTTCGGTATCGGTATTTTACCAATTAACATTTGATCAATCAACACACTTAATATTTTAGAACCTTTTAACCTATAATATATATTTTTTTACTTTTTTTGGAAGCATTAAATTTTAAAACCAAGGCTCTATCAACCAAACAATTAATCAAAATTATGAGAACAATATGTAGCAAATCGCAAACACCTAAAAATGAGCTTAAAAGATCAAATGCGGCCACTAAGTTTAACTTTTAATATAAGTTTAAGAAACCAAAGTTCACTTCAAAATTTTATGAGCACAAAAACATAAGTTCAAAAGATCAAAAACTAAATTCTTAACATTCTTAACATAACTTCAAGTCCACTAAAGTCAATTCTAAGTTCTAAGAAACTGACCAAAAAAAGATAAAAATAAAAATTAGTAGTATAAATCACGAACAATATTCTAAAAAAGTATATATATATATATATATATATATATATATATATATATATATATATATATATATATATATATATATAGAATCGGTTCGGTTCGGTATTTTCGGTATGGTATTACACTCAAACCGCTACCACTACCATTATACCATATTTTAGTCGGTTCGGCAATTCGGTATCGGTACATAATTTCGGTTCGATTTTTCGGAATATTTTTAATCGGTATTCGGTCGATTTTTCGGTATCGGTCGGTATTTGCTCACCCCTACTAAATACAAACTAAGATAATTTATTTCTCACAAACTTCCAGTTCATAATATTACATTTAAAACAAATATTGACATTAAACTTACTTAAAGTGTACAAATACTAATAATAATATTACAAAGTTTTGTCTGCAGTTAATGTGTCAATGTACAACATTATTTTAAAATGTAGAACCATATAAATAATTATAGCCCAAATTTTCTTTATGTAAGCCCGAAAAATATATAAAAGTAAGACAACCATATTTACGTATGATGCCACACAACTAAATAATACAAGTTAAAAGAATATGGTATATAATTTAAAATGTCTTATAAAAGTAAATCTCCTCAATCAAATCAAAAAAGTTAATTTTGAAACTAAATGTTTATACAAAAAAGGTCCTACAACTAATATCATGCAAAATATTGGAATTCCATCTTCTCCTTTTAGTATCTAGAAAAAAATCCTCAATTTTAAAACATGTATAGATCGGAAATCGAAATTGTAGAATGTTTATATGAACTATGATGTCATTAAAGCTGTTTTTGGAAATCTAAAATGAAGTTGTCCATACATCATTAGAACATTCAAAAAAAGTGCTTTATTTTAAAACATGTCATTGGAAATCGTTCTGTAGAATATTTATATTAAATATGATGCCATTAAAGCTTTTTTTTTATATCTAAAATTAAGTTGTCCATACATCATTAGGACCTTCAAAAAAAGTGCTTAGCAACGAACTGTTTGTTTTTCTTACTTTTGTCTTTCCAATACAAAATAATCATTAATTCACAACCTACATATTGGGCTTACAATATAAGAATGGGGTTTCAATTTTATCATTTTAAAATCCCCAAAAAAGAATATCAAATCAAGGAACTAATACATAATAAAGAAGAACGTTATTAGGAATCTGACAAAGAGTACAATACTTATAAATTCATACATTAATTGTAGATTACATGTCGTATATCTAATAATGTTGTACAAACTTGTGTTTAACATCCATATCAAATTTTTATCCATGCAAACATATAACAAATCTTACTGAAGTAAATATATAGTGTTGAGCTGGCCATACTAAATATACATTGTCCGGCATGGAATATCATTGATATCGAATATAAACGTGAATGTTATAAATAACTTAATTAAAAAGGTTTAATACAACACAATATATGTGATACGCATAATTTATTTCCCACAAACTTCCAATTCAACACTTATAAATTTATTCCATTTTCAACAAATATTGACAATAAACTTACTTAAAGTATATTATTATTGATAATAATATTATAAAGTTTAATTCTGCAATTAATGTGTCATTGTTACAACATTATTTTAAAATGTAGGGCTATTGAAATAATTTTGTAGCCCAAGTTTTCTTTATGTAAGCCCTAAAAATATATAAAAGTAAGACAACCATATTAAATTATGGTGCCTAACAAAACAAGTTTTAAGTTAAAATAAAATGGCAAATTATTTTAAGTTATGTAAACATTGGAAATCGTTTTTGTAGAATATTTATATTAAATATGATGCAATTAAAGCTGTTGTTGGAAATCTAAAATGAAGTTATCCATACATCATTAGAACCTTCAAAAAAAGTGTTTAACATCAAAAACTGTTGGCATTCCTTTCTTTTGTCCGCCCAATACAAAATAATCATTAATTGAATGCCTATATATTGGACTTACAATATAAGAATGGGGTTTCAATTTTTTCATTTCCAAATCCCAACAAAAATATAACAAGGAAGGAACTATCACAAAGAAAAAAATTGAGAATGGAGAAGCTGACAAGGAGTACAACACTTAACAAGCGACCAAAACTTACAAACGATAGAGGAGGTAATAGTTTCATCTAATTTCTGGAGTCATTTAAGTTAGATATAATTACTTCTAATAGTGCAGCATATTTTTATCACTAATATACATTGTAAACATCAGACTTATCTATATGCTTGAACTGAAAATTACCATTTCACAATCATAAAAACTATATTATAACTATTTATATATAAGCCGTGCATGTTGAAAATCTGATTTACTGTAAAATTCCAAACATCCATAGATTAATAATTTATATGATCATGCAGTATATATCCATCCATTTCAAAGATGTATAATCTAATATTAGGTAAAAATTGAAGTGCTATTTAGTGTACAAAATCATTAAATAAATGTAAAAAAAATTATTGTACAAGCATAATTTTACAACATGTAGATATTCGCATTATTTTTAAAGATTTAGCGAACAAGCATTATTTTACTAAATCATTTGAATGATATAAAATAACATTAAATTAGAAGCATTTTTTTACCCAACATCTGAGGAATTACTAAATAACATTAAATATGACATATAGTGATCAATTTTGGACTGAATATAAAATCACTAAATTATTACAATTTAGTTAAGAAAATATTCAAACATATCTTCATAGATAATTTAAATAATATTCAGTCCAATAAGTTGCTAAATACAGCAAACAGATGATAAAACTAAGTTAGGTTACCTTATGATGTGAAGCATCACCATAAAACAATTTGTACCATCCTCCATAGGAGCTAACCCTTCCACCATAGGAGCTAACCCTTCTGTCTTTGCAACCAACCGATCTTCTTGGAGGATCCTTACAATGTTCTTCTTACATGAAGAGCAAGAAAACCAAGAAACAAAAATAAAAATAATAATAATAAAATAAACCAAAAAAAGAGCAAAAAAAATCGAAAAACGGGGAAAAATCAGCACATGTATTTATAGATCTAGCACATCCCTGATGACTCACCCTAAAAAAATAAACAAAAAAAATTAAACGAGCAAAAAATCGAAAAAAATGTTCGTATTGTAACATGCGTGTGTAGATCTAACACATGCATGTGTAGATCTAACACATCTGGTGATAAATAACCAAAAAATAAAGAACAATTATTACTAACATACATGGGTAGACCTAAAACATCTCATAACAAAAATAGCAAAAATGATAACATGTAACCGATCTTCTTGGAGGATCCTTGCAATGTTATTCTTATATGAAGAGCAAAAAAATCGAGAAACAAAAAAAAGAAAAAATTGTAATAATAAAATAAACCGAAAAGAGCAAAAAATCGAGAAAATCCCTAAAATCAGCACATGTATTTATAGATCTAGCACATCCCTGATGACTCACCCAAAAAAAAACGAGCAAAAAATCGAAAAAGAAACTGTATTGTAACATGCATGGGTAGACCTAAAACATCTCATTACAAAAAGAGCAAAAATCACAACATGTATTTGTAGATTTACCACATCCCTGATGACTCATCCATAAAACCAAAAATAAAAAATAAAAAGAGCAAAAAATCGAGAAATCTTCGTACTGTAACATGCATGTCTAGATCTAACAAAAAGAGTGACAGATCACCAAAAAATAAAAATAAAAAAATTTGTAACATACATTGGTAGATCTAAACATCACATAACAAGAAGAGCAAAAAAATCGAGAAACAAGAAGAACAAAAAAAAATCGAAAATGAGCAAAAATGGAGAAAACCCCCAAATCATAACATGTATTTGTAGATCTAGAACATGGCTCTCATGACTTAACCAAAAAAATCCAAAAAATTTCAGTAACGAGTAAAAAATCGAGAAAATCTTCGTATTCTAACATGCATGTGAAGATCTAACACATCAAGTGATAAAACACCAAAGAATGAGTACAAAAATCGGTTGATGTAACATACCAAAAAAAGAAAAATAAAAGGAGAAAAAGAAAAAGAAATCTACCGTAGCATGGGTGTGTAGATCAATCGGAAAAGAGGAGAGAGCTTTGAGAATGCTAGGGTTTGTGTGAATGTAAAATTTCTTGATTCATGTGCGTGTATATATCACAGCTTATGGGCTGAAATTTTTTGTGTGGACAAAGCTTTGGGCCGGGTTTCTCTTTTTATTTGTCATAATAAATATTTAATACTTGACAACTGTCGGAAGGAGAGAAGAATATTCTTCACAGCTGTAAAAAACTATCATTTTAACGTGTGTTTGACAGCTGTGCACCAGTTATTTATTATTCGTGATTGCAAAAAAGTTATATTTGGCAGTTGTTGACTGATTATTTGTTTAGTGTGATTGTAAAAGGGTTATATTTGGCAACTGTGGGCTGGCACTTTATTATTTGTCATTTTAAATAAGTTATATTTGGCATGTGCCGGGCCGGCTCTTTATTACTTCTGATTGTATTGAGTTATATTTGGCAGCTGTAGGTTACTAAAAACTTAAAATATATTAACTTTTACATACAAAATGATCATTTGCATATATTTTTTCAATGTACCAAAACCATTTGTCCTATAACTAAAATTAGAGTAATAATATAGATACACATTTTTAACAACAAAGAAGTAAAAAATTTGATCCAAATGATTAAAGTATAATTTTTTTAAAAAAATATTAGAAAAAAACAAATTTTATTTATTTTTTTGTTTAAATCATTTTTCATGATTTCACGTTAATTTTTTTTTAAATTAAGGTTAATCATTTTTTATTTTGTAGAAAATATAGATTCAGATAGAGACCAACGAACGCCTCCATCAAGTAAAATTAATTTGTTTTATAAGATCGAATACTAGAGGAAAATATTAACAAACAAAAAATTCATCGAAAAAAAAATCCAGACCATCCAATTAAATTTGATGTGTGCTAAATTAATGTTTGCCTATATAGATTACTACATTTTCAAAAGAACAAAAAAATTTAATATAACATTTTGATAAAAATAAGTTTTTTTATTTGTAAATTGTATGTGCGCTAAATTAAGGTTTGCCTATATAATGATAAAAAAAAATTATTTTTTTTTAATTTAATGTGCGCTAAATTAAGTTTGCCTATATAAATTAATCTTTTTTAGAACGAAAATAATTGTATGTTATAATTGTAAATTGGTAGAAATTTAATTTGAAAACAATAGTAACATATAAACTAATTTATGAAAAAATTATTATTTTTACTAATATGGAAATTTATATATATATATATATATATATATATATATATATATATATATATATATATATATATATATATATATATATATATATATATATATATATATATATATTAAATTTTTATTATTTTACGTTTAAATTTAACTTAATCATTGTTTATTTTTTGTAGAAAATATAGATATGGATTTAGATGAATGTACGCCTCCATCAAGCCAAAAAAAATTTTAGCATATATTTTGTGGGAACGATTCGAACATGACCAGTTGTCCATCATCTAGGTCTCCTTTTGGTGACATCACGAATGGTATAATATGATTTTTTTTACAAAGTATTTAATGATTAATTTTTTTTATATCTATCTAACAATATATATGTATATACATATATATGGTGATTTTTATGCAGTATGTGTGTCAAGTGAGCCTGCGCAGTTAATTGTTTCTCAGGAGAAAAATTCATTTGACTACTCGACGAAGAGATTTACAAAACTGCACTCTGATCCATCGAGAGTAATTTTTTCAACTAATGATGATGGTCCTTCAAGTACGTTATTTTCACAACCTAAAAAAAATTTATTCTCAAAAATCTGTTACAATAATTTATTAGAGCCTAATTAACTATTTTTACAAATAAAATGTGATCTATGATTATTGTATTGTTATTAATTTTCTAACTTTTTTCTTACTTTTTCGCAGAAGATTTAAATCCATATGGAAAACAGTTTTATTCTAGCAGCGTATTGTTTAATAATGTGCTGAATACGTCTACATATCCTTTTAGTAAAATCACGAATGGTATGTGATAGATTTCTATTAAAGTATACATACATACATATATATTTATGTTTGCAAAGTTTTTTATTGAATTATTTTATGCAGTGTGTGGATCAAGTCAAGCACTTGATTTGACTACTTCAATGAACCAAAGTTCGCTGTATTGCTCGAAGAATACAATCTCAAATTTGCAGCAAAATAATCATTTAACAACGATTGATTTGACTGCAGATGAGTAGTCTTCAAGTATGTTTTAAGCCTAATTTATTTCTCAAATTCACATATTTAAATTTTTTAATTAATTTCAATGTTTTAAAAAGGAAAGTAGTTTCAGATCTTTTAAAAATTTGTTGCTTTTTCTTTATTTTTTTTCTTTTGCAGTGGTTGTTAAATTGACGAATGGAGATTGTAAATTTGATCATGGACATGCAAATCATAAAATTAGTATTAGTCTATATATGTTTATGTGTGTGTGTGTGTGTGTGCTTGTGTCTGTGTGTGTATTTATTAGTTTAGTTTATGAGTTATGTAATTTATTTATATTTTATTGGTCTTTTTTATTGACGGATTATTGGGATATTGGCGATCCAACTTATAAATGTAACTTTTGTGGTGCGCACTTTTGGTATGACGAGAGAGTTCAGTCTTCCTACAAGTGCAAAAATCTGACGTACTCTTTATGTTGTATGCAAGAAAAAATTCAAATTTCACCAATGAAGAGACCGCCTAAAGTTTTACATGATCTATTATATGGTGTTAGCGATAAGAGCAAACATTTTCTAGAAAATATAAGATCATATAACAACATGTTTTCATTCACTTCAATGGGAGACAAGGTCGATCCGGAACCTAATCAAGGAAATTCACCACCAATTTTTAGAATGCCTGGACAAAACTACGTACCATCTATTGGCACTACAACAAATATGGCCTACAATAGCATGCGCAGAACGCTATAGAAAGCCTTCTATAGCAGATTCTGTCTGCTATGATCGCCCACGCTATAGTATGTCCAGACATGTGAACGCTATAACATTATAGCGTTCATGAATGCTGTAGAAGGTTTATAGCGTTCGTGTATGCTGTTGATGGTTTATAGCGTTTATGAATGCTGTAAATACTTTATAGCATTCTAGAACGCTGTAGATAGTTTATAGCGTTCGTGAGTGCTGTGGATTACTTATAGCGTTTATGAATGATGTGGATTATATATAGCGTTTGTGAATGCTGTGGATGATTTATAGCGTTTGATGAATAGTTTGATTTATTATAGCGTTCATCATATGCTATCATAGTAGCAGCAATTTAGACATCATATGCTATCGTAGTAGCAGCAATTTAGACGTTTTGAGTGCTATAAACCTGTTACATAATTTCATATTATGAAGCTACAGAATTTTATATTTCATAACATGTTTTGTATCACATATAAATAACAATAATCGCAGACAATTTCAATCGCAACTTGTATTTCGATCAATCAAGATATAGTAAAGATTTGCCAAAATATGAAATGTTTCATTAGAACATTCAATGATGTACAAAAAGTAGTAGTCATTAAAACATTCAAGATGTAAAAAAAAGTAGTTGTACGCCAAAATAAACCATTCCATTTACAAAGTATCTGTAGTCCAAAATAAACCATTCCATTTACAAATATCTGTAGGCCAAAAAATAGCTCGCCTCTTTCCTTCTAGCAGCTATCCACAACCATCAAAAACATATACGCCAACCTACACAAAATTGAGAAGAAAACACATTATGATATAAAAAATAAGATAGAAATATTTCTGATACTCAAGTAGTGTTATGTAATAGCGAATATAATATGTTCAGTGGCTAAGGAGGCATGCAGTGTGTTAAATGTGAAGTTGCAGGTATCACATATCTGTGGACTGAAACAAAGAAATAACTGGACTGAAAACCATCAAAAATTTACACGCCAACCTACAGAAAATTGAAAATAAAACACATTATTATATAAAAAAAATAAGTTCACACAAGATCATGTATCCTGATAAACTGATTAAATAGCTACTAAATACAATCTCAACTATTAAGACCTACACAAGTTCATGTATCCAGAAATATTCGTAGTATAGTTAATATTCATAAGAAGAAAAATATATCTAGGCAATCAAATGTTAGTAAATTAAGGGAGGCAAACGAAGTCTTCTTTTCTAGTTGTTCTGCTGTCCTTCGGTGAGACAGAGCCCAGGTTTGTAACTTCAAACGACAGTGTAACTTCAGTTTCTACAAGTTAAACTTTTGGTCACTGAATTCACAACATATTTACAGCTCCATCTTTGATCACTATTTGAATCAGGAAATTCAATTCTTTTACATATTGGTTCAACATGGTTGATCAGGGTCTTATCAAAGGACCTAATTTTCAATGACCCTGTGTTGATCAGGGTCTTATCAAAGGACCTAATTTTCAAAGACCCTGTGTTGATTAGGGACTTATCAAACAACACTTGCAGTGTGAATATTAATCATATTATTTCCAAACTGAAATGATAAAAGGACCTAACTATGGGTTGTCTCCTCTTGTCCCATTGGCCACAATAAATTCCATATATCAAATCAGATAAAAGATGAGATGATGAAAGCACGCAACCACATAAATTAAAATTTATTAGAAAGGTTTAATGAAAAGGTAATAAGTTTGACCTCCTACAAATCAACAAAAGCGCACAACCTGGGATGACAAACCCACAAGAAAAAGAAAATATTTGTCCACCAAACAAAACCCTATCAAAATATACTGTCACACATCTAGTTCAGAATATCTAAAATTGAGAAAGAAAGAAGAAAGTATAGTTGAATTAGAAACTATTGCTACTGCATCAATGAATATCTTGCCCAAGCATGGGTATTCTGAGAAACCAAGTCTTATCTTTTGTTTAGAAAATCGATGTCCTTCCAACATTTCCAATATATTGTAGTGTCTATTTAGCCTGATTACTTGCAGTAAAGGAAAAGGGGGGGGGGATCCATCATTTTCTTATAGAAAGTTGAATACTACAATGAGCATATCACTTCAGATGAAAATAATCACATGAAGAACATTGAACATGAATATATAGACAAAGACAAGAAAGTAAATTAGAAAAAAATTGTGGCCTCACTTATACATGTGGCTGTGTGAGAATGTTATCCCCTTTTCACTCTTTGGCTTGTGTCATAATTATAAAGATAAACGCAAATACCAAATAGTATCATCTTACCTCTCGTCTAGACTATTTTTTAGTCTAGGAGAACTTGGAGAATGATCCTTGGTTTCAGGAGCTTAAACTAAAAAACAAAAGGTAGGTCCACCCACCTATTGACCAGCCTTCTAGGTATTATGGCAAAGCCCTCTCTTGCTCACGACTACCTTAGCTAGGATTGCAACACCGGTGCAGAGGTTTGACTTAAGCTTGACATCTAGTCATAAAAAATTTGTCATGTTTTCTTTTGCGGAGCTTTCCTGTGATCCAGAGTAACCCTATTCAGGAAAATACTTGGATGGGGACTCATATGAGTGGCTGTCAATCCGAGGGGTGAGGATGGGCACAACTTTGCATGGGAAAATTGCAGAAGTAGACATCCATGGATTAGTTACCAAACTCACTTAGGGAACTCGGGAAGTATGTCCGAAGAGGACAGAAGAACCAACTACCATTACAAATTTACAATAACATAAGAAGAATAGTGAAAGTTCACAAAAGATATGAGCCTGTAGTAATCCCTGATGGTGGTTGTAAAGGAACTAAAGATTTCAAATTGATAAAGCCGTTCATAAATACGTGTGAAAGTTTAAGTTGGAATTGGAAAGATTATAATGGCTCATAATACATTCTAAGTGCACAAAATTTCGAAACACCGACCCTTCAGAAGGTAAGCACGTGCACTCTTTAGACGATGTAACATAATGAAGCCTATATATAATGTATGGCCGGTCTGCAAATATATAGCAAGACTCAGCAAAGAGTGAGGAAATTTCCAAGTGCCTAGCACAAAGTTTGGACTGTCACTGAGAATAACAGTAGTGCACTTTAAGAGGCACAAGTTACATATAAATGCATACAAGCACTCCAGCCCTTCTTGTGTAAATTGACATGACCATATGAGCATTAACATACAAAAGCCTTAAGGCGCTGCTTTATCATTCCATGCATAAATCTATTGGAAAAAGAAGACAACATATTAGGGAGGATATATTGTCTGTTAATCATCACAGATGAAGCAATGATCCATCAAGAGAAGCATTAAGAAGATGATAAATGGAAAAGAAAAAAAAAAGCAAGGAGAAAACAATAAATACTAAGGAATAATTGATAACTTCATAGAGTGTGTTATGTAGTTTTTAGAGGTTCTGAAGAACAAATCAAAATATAAGATGTGGAGAGAATTTAAAGGCCATACCATCCACAGTCGTGTTTGTGATACATGGTTTCCACCCGCCACCTTTATAAGCATGTTTCCATACAGTTGCTAACTACAATAAAAACCAAAAGATAATTTCTTGGAAAAACATAAAATATAGGAATACAATATACGAAGTGAAATAGCAAGAAACACAGCGATACAGGAGACAATCATTCTATCAACTATAATTGTATCCCAATTCTTGTATTCTCTAAAGAAAAAGGCCTGCTGAGATCAGGTCAAGCAGTCAAAAGTTGGTAATTGCCTTCCAACAAATATCATGTTTTCTTAATCTATATTTACATGCAAGTATTGACACATATTTTACACTTAGATAAGAGGCGTTTCTGTCATATAAAAAATAGTAACTATCCTACACCTCCCTTATGGTTTGTCGTTATTACCAACGGACCCCCTCCATATTCAACTATTACAAGTTACTCCGCTAAGAAAATATTCCGTCTAGGAAAGAAAATGTAATTATAAAATTACATGTTTGTCCTTGACTATAGGATTTCACTAATTTAGGATTTTGCTTAGTTCTTTTCTTTCTTTTCAAGTGCATAGAAAGTAGTTTGGGTTTATATGGTTTCATATATCTTGACTTCTCTTGAAGCAGGAATTTGATTGGAGTTCGAATAATTTTTTGCCGGCATATTCATTGTTTTATTTTCTGACACGGTATATATTTGGTTATTTTATGGTGCACATACTTTTATGATTGCTTAATACACATATAGGGTATAAGTGATTTTCTAAAAGTCGTGGTTTTGTATCTCGAGTTGCTTATATTTCTGTTGTTTAATTTTGAATCCTTGTTCTTTATTGAACCGTTTCAACAACTTGCATTGATCAAAATAAGCAAAGAAAACTGTCATTTTGAGTTTGAAAACTTACGTGGACCATAAAATGATAGGAGTATGTTAGTAAGAATTTATTGTGCATGCTTTTTATCTTTTATGCATTGCATCAAGTGAAGAATATACAATTATTAGGAGGGACATAAATGTTATTTTTGTTGAAAACAACATATACTAAATGTAACGACAAGTTAATAATAAGGGAGGTATCTGTAAGCATATATACAAAATAGAAATAATAGGTTGTAATATTTCAATATGGAGGGGGTCCAGTGGTAATATCGACAAACCACAAGAGAAGTGTAGGATAATTACTCCCAAAACAAAATACTAGCAAAACCTTCATATGAAATACAATGTCATGCTTGTATCTCAGCATTTCAAGTATATTCACACCTAAAAATGCAAACATATCTAATGAATAGCCAATTAGATTTCACCAGCTAATGCATGATGAGCAACCCAATCAAATGAGCACCTACTCAGTTGTTCCTCGTCTTTAGTGAACTTTTGCAAACTAGACAGTCAAAGTCACATGCAAAGTCTAATTGCAGGTAGAACGCTGTCTAATTTCATCATACAATCTAAAGTAAAGCACAAAACAACTGATCATCAGATTTAAGATTCAATCTTCTGATACAGAAGTTGGAATCGGCATTTTAGAAATGTCTGAAAAGTTATTACATAGTGCAAAACCAAATTTGATGGTGAGTCAATTAAGACAAATGGGGGAGATACAAACACACACGCTACCACTACCTATCACCAAAGGACTTACGAAATCTCAGCTTTACGGCTCTTCTCTGCTTCTCTTACACAAAATAGAGCAGAATAAAAGATGTTTGATGCAGCTGACAAAATAATTTTGATGAAGGCTTTGTTGTTTATTCTTTGTTGTTGTTGTTGTAGTAGTAGTGGTATACTACTCAGAAATATGAGCATATAATAACAAGAGATTTTATTAGAATAAACAGTATACTAGAAGTTAAACAACACAATAACTGTGTTGTATAGGGAATAAGAACAACATTGTAGCAGTGCTATAAGGAACTAGCACAACATTGTAGCAGAGCAGCATAGTAATATGAAAAATGTCCTGAAATAATAGCTGAATAATCAAAATTTTAGCTCAATAACATATAAACCTAAAATTCTAAAGCATTTAGCTTAAATTCTGAATAAGTAAACCCCTCATAGCTTACCCCCAGCTTCTGAATCATTGGGATTCAAATTCACCGCCCTGTGGTAGCACTAGGAAGCCCTCTGGGTATACTTATAAGCCCTCTGTCAGGCTACTAAAATCACTCCAAAACAAATGAATCGTCTATACATATTGACTTTTATTCTCTCTAATAATCTCATCCTAAGAACTGAGGTCATCTAAAAGAATACACATGTACCACAAGAATGATGACTGTACATGAGTAAGTTGAAGTTGAAGTTGAGAGCAAAATGCATCTTTATAGAGATTACATTGTAGTTCCTCGCTTACCTTGTCCATGTTAGGTACAAGTTCCTGCAATTTCCTCAACTTGTCACTGACTCTTGTTTTCCTTGCCTGTGGTACAAAAAGAAACAACAAATAAAGATGCTCAAATCTGAATCTTGTAGGTCAAATGAAAGTTGGAGACATACATATGGTTAATAATACATATAGATGATAAATGCAGAATCATGTCATTGGTATCAATCTAAGTCGCATTACATCTTAAAGATATAATCAAGTATAAACCAACCCGTTCAGCAATGCTTCTGGGGTGAGTGGCACATCAACACTTTGCTCGAACTTGCTTGACATAGATTGCAGTTGCACAACCATCAACTACTAGAGGTTCATCATGGTATTTTGTTGCAGCGTGAAGCCTCTGTAAGGAAATAGAAAACAAATATGATTGATAGGAATCAGAATCAAGAAAAGCAAAACAAACACCAGCAATTGGTGTTGGAGAGTTAATTGCATGGAAGATGTCCTATCTTTTCAGTGAAGAAGCAGTAGCAACTGGTTTAGGAGAGGTAACAAGGCTTAAATGAACAAATTTACAATAACCAAGGTTCGATGCTATCATCTAGTATTATGAACTTCTGTACAAGAAAATGACAGTTACAATTGGCAGAATAAAAAATAGTTTTGTTAAAAAACAATACCTATTACTAGAGCCAAATGCTCAGAACCTGCTGCACATTGGCTTCAAGATATCAAAATAAGAAAGTTTAACAGGGACAAACATCATATTACCTAAATGACAAAAATCCATAAGACAAGGATATGTTCAAACAAAAATTCATAAGGCCAGTTAAGTACTTATCTCAACAAGGACTCCAAAGAGGAATGACAGTTGGATTCTGAAAATGAAAGTATCAAAAAGTTCTCATCACAAGTCAAAAGTTGAGAGAACTTGACCATGCAAACTATATAAAGATGGCTAAAAACTGAACAAAGTATCACAAAGCATGATCACAGGTCGAAACATGGAGAATTTAATCATGCACAAAGTATATAGAGATGGCTAAAGAGGACTAATAATTAACATGTGATTCCAAAAATAAACAGAGTATGGAAAAGCTTAAACCTCATTAGTAACAGAGTCAAGACCAAAATGTGCAATTACAACTTCAAATGAGTAAAATGTTTCCACCATCTATTTCTGGCTCTAAACATCGTTCTTGCACAGGTTCTCGATGTCCATGTATTCATGATTTTGAATTTTCCTAGCCATATTCGAGTCACCGACTCTGCCTGGGGAGGAATACCGAGCTCCAAGAAAAGAGGGCCCAAAATAAACTCTCAACTAAGACCAAGAAGTCCCCCAACGACGTCGACGATAACACCACAGGCGACTGTCCAATTGGTCCCTGCTTCACCTTTGGACGCAATCACTCTCTTTCTGTGTATAAGCCAATGGCCTCATATATTAGGTATACAGCTACTGAGACTACTGTCTCTTCCTTATCACACCCACATATACAACAACATTACCATTTCTATATTCCTGCCATTGGTGAGTTATCAATATACACACAAACTAAAATTACTATGAATAAATTGATGCTAACAGTGAAAGAATAGCCTTGATTACAAAACAAAATAAAGACTTGTAGGACCAAAAGGAGAACAAACATACAAGAGAGATGAGGTTGGCCTTACCAAAAGTAGGAAAGCTGCTCAGGAAGGAAGTTCCTCAGCTCGGTTGTCTGTGAAAGAGGAGAGAGATCAGGTCCCGGTGACTTCGACGAACGGAGGATATGGAGGAGTGCTCTTTAGTTCCCCCATATCATCCCCCAAACCCTAATCTAACTGAAAATAATGCGGCAATGAAGAATCGACCCAAAATTAAATAGTTTTTTCCCGCAATAGTGTTCCTAATATTAATCATAGAAAAAAATAGAACCTTGTCTTAAGTTGTTACCGTTCCTCTGTGATCCTTTACTTGATCGGGGTCGACATCGTGTCGGCCCCCGCCCACTGACCACCTCACATCAGCCTGCCAACATCGATGGTCGGCATGTCGTCCTCCTTGACACCCTCTTCGCTGTCAGAGGCAAGCGACGCCTCTCCGTGTTTTCCTCGCCGTCGTTGGCATAGATCCATCTGGTGAGCACCGACTGGGAGCCAAGGCATCCGTACAACACCAAAACCTAAATATGGAAACCATATCCACTGCTTAGGAAATATCAAAATCGAATGTGTCAATAGAAATTCTACAAAAGCCCTAAATTTGGAACCAAAATTATACTTACGATCAAGATCGATTTGTGCCGTAAAGTTATTCTCGGAGATGTTTTACCCGAGGTTGAGAGTTGCTGTGGAAGATCCCAAACCAGTGTCGTTCTCGTGTTAGCCGCCAACCTCCGAGAGAGAGAGAGAGAGAGAGCAATGGAAAATGGAAGAATATTAAGGAGAGAGAAGAAGGGAAAGGAAGAATAGGGAGAGGGAGACGAAAAAAATGGAAGAATAGAGAAGGAAAAAACCTATTATCGGCTGCTTTGGCACCAATTTTTTGGCATACGAGCGGCAAAGTAAAAAAATTGTGTGCGAAACAAAATTTAAGATTGACATACAAACATATCAATAAATAATTCCATATATTCTACAGCATTCAGAAAATGCTATAAATAAATATTTTTATAGGACTACAGAAAAAATGCTGTTGTTGATAACATTCTATAGCGAGGACACTTGAACGCTATAGAAAAACTGCTATTATAGGTCCTATTTGTTGTAGTGTGGGAAGTTTATTACCCGTTGAAGGTTCAAGTCCAAAATTTGCACAGCTATATATTTATGATACAGAAAATGAAATTCAAAACAGAATGAAAGCTGTTAGGTATTTATCGAATTTTTTTCCCAGATATGTACAATTATATATTGATTATTGATTATTAATATATTCAGTTATCTTATTTTTTTAATATTATTTTCAGGAAGAACGGTAATATTAATAATTTGTATGCAGAAATTGTACGTGATTTGAAGGATATGTTGGATGAAAATAATGTATTAGTAAAATCTTTTAGAATGGCTCGCGAGAAAATGTGTGAAGGAGGTAATTCAAGCGTTCGATTGAAATTGATAGGAAGGAGACATGGAGATGGACGAAAGTATAATTTACCTACAGTTTCTGAGGTTGCTGCTTTGATAGTTGGAGATCATGATGAATGCTTAGGTGATAGAGATATCATAGTTGAAACACAAGCTGGGAACCTGCAACGAATAAATGAGTTACATGCTTCTTATTTAGCATTACAATACCCTTTGATCTTTCCCTACGGTGAAGATGGTTATAGAGAAGACATTCCATTATCTGAATCAACAAATAGAGGAAATGGCGGAAGAATGAGAGTAAGTATTAGAGAATGGTTCGCTTATAGACTGCATGAAAGGGATAATGAGCCTTCTATCATATTTGCTACTAAAAGACTTATGCAACAATTTTTTGTTGATGCTTATACAATGGTTGAATTTGCAAGATTAAAATTTATTCGAACGCATAAAAAATAATTACGGTGTGAGATGTATAAAGGTCTTACAGATGCATTATTACGAGGTGAAACAGATCCGACTACTCAAGGAAAAAGAGTCATTCTACCATCTTCTTTTACAGGAGGTGCTCGGTACATGATTCAAAATTATCAAGATGCAATGACAATATGCAGATGGGTTGGTTACCCGAATTTGTTTATAACATTTACATGCAACCCCAAATGGCCTGAAATACTTCGATATGTTAAAAAAATGGTCTTCAACCTGAAGATCGACCAGATATATTATATAGGGTTTTCAAGGTGAAATTGGATGGGCTGATCAAAGATCTGAAGCATAATAAAATATTTGGAACAGTTAGAGCTGGTAACGATTTTTCCATATTTTTTGTACTTAATCATGTATTCATGTATTATATTAATAAATTTAATATTTATTTGTTTTCTATTATTTTTAGTTATATATACGGTCGAATTTCAAAAATGTGGGTTGCCGCATGCTCATATTTTATTGTTCCTAGCCAAAGAAGATAAGTTTCCATCGGGAAAAGATATTGATCAAATCATCTCAGCAGAAATTCCTGATCAAAAATCAGATCCTACCTATTATAATGCAGTGCGAGATTTTATGATACATGGACCTTGTGGTACTGCAAGAAAGAATTCACCATGTATGTCAGATGGTCGTTGCTCAAAGCATTTTTCGAAAAAATTTGTTGAAAATACTTTGGTTGATGAAGACGGATATCCATTATATAGACGCAAAGATGATGGAAGAACGGTTTTAAAGAATGGTGTTTTACAAAATTAGGCAATCGTGTTCTTGAAGCAAAGATTCTTTGTGGAGACAATGCTGGTAATAAAGTTTTGATTCCAAGAATGTCATTGACACCTTCTGATCCAAGATTGCCTTTCAAATTTCAAAGAAGACAATATCCATTGATTGTTTCTTATGCAATGACAATAAACAAAAGTCAAGGTCAATCACTTTCTCATGTTGGACTTTTCTTGAAGAATCCCGTTTTTAGTCATGGACAGTTATATGTTGCTGTTTCAAGGGTAACAAGTAAGAAAGGATTAAAGATTTTAATATGCAGTGAAGATAAAGATCAATGTAATTCAACAAGAAATGTTGTGTATAAGGAAGTATTTCAGAATTTATAATTCAGACAAATGTTATCTTTTATGTCATCAAAATATACTTTATCGTATAATTTTATTTACGTTGAGGTATATATTGTTATAATTCGTTCATAATCATATTAATATATTTTGGTCTAAGATATTTTGTGAATTACACAAATACTATTAATGATAATTATGTTGTAAAAATTTAATTCGTTCATAATCATATTAATATAATGTTATCTTTTATGTAATTCACAATTGACTTTATTTTAACTTTTGTTTAAATTTCAAATGTTATATAAATATCAAGAACATTCATTTATTTATTTTTTAAATAAAACAGTATTAAATACACAAACCGTGCATCGCACGGGTGATATACTAGTTAATATTAATATCAAATTAACATTAATATTAACATTAACATTAACATTAACATTAACTTTAACATTAACATTAAAATTAATATTAACATTAAATTAAAATTAGCATTAACATTAACATTAACATTAAAATTAATATCTAATTAACATGAATATTTATATTAATATTAACATTAACATTAATATTAATTTTAACATTAACATTAAAATTAATGTTAACATTAAATTAAAATTAGCATTAGCATTAACAAAACAATAATATTATGAGAAAATTTGAGTTGCATCCCACTTTATTTATCCATATTCAAGGTGCACCCTACCCAATTACAAGAATGTAAGGTACCCCCCACTTTTGACGGAAACCGTCTCTAACTCACGGTCAACCCCTTTGACAATTTTTTTAACCAAATTACCCCTTCCCATTTCATCTTTCCTGCGCACCCCACTCTTCCCCCTGCCCCCCTCCCCCTGTTGTCGTTGTGCCCTGTCGTCGCGTGTAGTTGCTGCAGCCGCCGCACTGTAGTGCCCTTCTCCTAGCGGTTCACTATATAAGGCTTGTGGCTTGATTAACTCTGTCGGAATCGAGTATTGGAAAAATTTACCGTCGACATCAAATCGATCACGGACAAATACATAATAACATTTCCAACTAATGGATTGGTTTCTCTTGAAATGAATCCAAGAGTTTTCTTTTATATGTTTTGTTGTTGGTTTTGCTGCTTGGTTTTGATGGATACTTTTCTGAATGGTTTTCGATAATTTGATTCTTGTCCGTTTTTATCGATTTTCATAGCATTCATT